>JAJJWW010018358.1:0-163208 GCA_023531295.1 Papaver armeniacum
TTCACCAAGACCAATTAAGCGCTCCGTTGCATCATTCCTTCCCTTCTATGCCCGACTCCAGCACACATGTGCAGAAACATCGGCATTATGTGCACTCACCCGACTTTGTTCCTCCTGAGTTCTGACCCTAAGCTTCATATTTAAATCTATAATCCAACTTATTCATCTCGGTACCACCATCGAGCTACTAACCACAATTCCTTCAAGCATTTGCTTTAACTCCAGTGCAATTTGCATGCTCATTCTGTTTCTGAGACCAAGCATCCACTAGAGTTCCATTTCAGTGCCACTTTCTTGAGTTCTCAAACACCTACAATTCCCCACATAATGCACACTAGACCAAATACCACCAATTCTTAGTTTGCACAAGCTTTTATCACCTCTGCGTACATTCCATACTAACACGGGATTGCCATTTGCCGAGGCCATGCTCCGTCTCAAAACCCGAGTTACAGCACGGCCTACGAGGCCCTGCTATTGGCTCCCCCTCGAAGTGCTAGGGCCAACCATTCCACAACACCATAGTGGCCAACAACAGCTCCTCCTGCATCAACACCAACCCATGTAGAGCCAACCTCCATCTGCACTCTATAAAACTCCCATTTCGGCAACAACCACCTGCTATCTCCACCTGAGTATCAATCGAAACAACTCACTACCTCCAACCTGCCATTCCTAGCTTCCCTGTCATTAACAGACCCATTGGCTCATGGGAACAAACCTCCCGAATTCAATTTCTCCTCTTCCATGACACCGGCACCACCAAGACTCGTTACCAGTTCCTCCACTTCAAAGTGCATTCCATTACAACACAAAGACGCATTCCCTTGAGTCTCTCCCTGTAATCCTCCACTCATCCGTTTCACTGGTTGTTGTTGGTACACAGGAAGAGCAGCAGGCATCACTGGTCCCTCCATAACTCACAACCTAAGCTACAGGTCCCTGCTATTTAACACTCAAACACAAATTCACCATAACCTCAAGCCATCACTTCCAGCTCAGACCAGCATCATTTCAGTTCACAGGCCACCTACAGTTCTCATAATAACACCCAAGTTGCCAAAAAATTCAAACCCTGGCCATTCAATACAGCTGCAAGACCTGCCAGCAACCACCAGCATACCATTCTTCAACACAGAACCACCATTGCAACCACAGCATCATCTCTGTAAAGCCAGACCCATCTTCTCATTTCCTGCATCATTTCATGACTTCACTGAGTCATACCCATCATTGCAAATTACCACTGAGCTCAACACCCATCTCTCCGGCTCCATCTCTCGATTTACCCATTAACTCCATCCCCAACAGTTCCAACTCGGTCTTCCCGTGTGTCTCCATTGCTCGCCTTGAGCTCCAACCAGACCCAACACCCGCAATACATCCTGCCCTCACTAGTACCATGACCTGAGCTTCTCCTTTGCCATTACTCAACTCTGCATCAACCTGTTCAGGGACAAACTCACAAGTCAAAATCCTAATTTCATCTTCACAAACTCCTTTCTCTCCCTGTATGACAGTAAACCATCTCAATTTCATGTGAATCACACGAACCCCTTTTCATCGAGCTTCAACAACGCCATCAAAACTTCAATCACTAATCTCAAACCCATCTGGAATTTCAACCCAAATTTGCGCATCATCTACTTTGTTTCGAGGTCGATGTTAACATTATCTCGCCAACTATGAGCCACAACAAAATCCCAAATCTCGATTTACAACCTAACTTTCAAAGCCCATCTCGATCCGACTCGAGCAACATCTTTTCTTCGATTCTCCGATCTAGTAGACATCCGTCTCTCACTAAGTAGTTCCTGCTCTCGATCTCATGGTAAAGTACCTCCAAATCTGGCCGTCTCTGCCTCCATTTCTCTCTCTCGGTAGTAGCAGCCATTGTTGTTACAGAAACAACAACTCAATTCTGAGGATGAGAACAAATTCCCTCTTCTCGACCAGATGATAAGGTTGCCTGTACGGCATTATTAAGGCACCCCGGATAGTGGATATGGGCCACCAATAAATCACTTTGTATTGTCAGTCCTGGGGAACTGACAAGCTTAATTGTTGACTTTGCTTACAACCTTCTCATACGGACCCGAAATGACCTCGTTCTTTCGCCGATAGCTTCGCCTTTTTGCTCCAATTGGGATGATTTCCGCTTCTTTTCCTCCGTGCGACTCCAGAGTACCTAATAACTCAAAAACACGCGTAAAGTACATAATTCACAAGAAAAAATAGCAAGGAAAGCATAAACTCTATATAGTAAATACGGTGTATTCTACACCTATCATATACCCACAAAACCTACTTTTCCAACTTACTAGTTCTCCGTAATGATAGTATCCAACGCGCTAAGAAGACATAGAGATTCTGCACACTAGTCATAAGAAGTTAGACACATAAATGAACACAATCTCATTCTTAAAAGTTGAGAGAGAAATAACCATCTCTTCTCGACAAAAATTCGGGTTCGGAGTGATCAAAAGTCTCGACTCTGCCTCACAAGAAAGGGCTTTATGATATTGCTCTCAATAATAAACGGCTCTTTATGGGTCACACATGTGTCAGGTAGGAATGAAGAGAGAATCTGCGCGACACGTTGAATGGTAGGAAGGTAAAAACCCTCCGAAGTATTTTGAAAACCCACATCTTTTATAATTTTTGAAAACCCATTTTTCTGACGATCTCTAAGAAAGGAAATCAACCACTTAACGAAGGTGGGAATATGCTTACTTACCTCGTTATCCGTTCGGCGTGCAGCTAGCACCACTCTCACAGCATCCATAGAAACGTCTTCGGTCTTCTATCGGTGTCTTCATCTTCGTCTTCGGTCTTCAACTCTTGAACTTCGTAGAATCTCGACAATATGATTCTTTCCTCAAATTCCTTGTTGCTTGAAACTTCTTTATAGATATTCCTTCTTTCCATTGGCTTTATTGAAAGAATACAAAACTAAAACAAACTATACAAACCCAAAATATATATATATATATATTTTTTTATTTTTTTTATTGAGACAAGAGAAATAAAACAAATACAAAATAAAAACAAAATAAAACAATAAAACTAGTAATGAACCTAAAGATTTTCTCTTGTCTCTTTTTTTTTTTTTTTTTTTTAAATTTTCGTTTTTTTTTTTAATTAATTAATTTTTTTTTTAATTTTCTTTTGAGACAAGAGAAAGTAAAATACAAATAAAATAAAAAATATAAGTACAATGCCATGGTGTAAGTACTTTACCGCTTGATTCTTCACAACTTATATGTCTTGATATCATAGACTTCTCGAACTCTCAACCTTGATAATTTCGCTCTTATACAATAGTCTTCAACTTAAAATTCTGCTCCTTGTCTTGTTGCTTTACTCAAATCTGAAATCTGCCCATTTCAGTACTGTTGCTTGTAAACCTTGAACGTGTTCAACTTTCCTTCAAATTCGTGATGCTCCTCTTTTTGATGATGATGGTGTTTCTATGGACCTGTTGGTGTAGAGAGAGATAAGGTGGATGGTGCTAACTGCGAACAAGATTACAAGTGGTATGTAAGTTAGCAATTCGATGTCACCATCATGGTTGATAAAAATAGCACTCAAGAGATCAAAATAATGCTTCTATGGTGGGAGGTTGGACAGCTCACCATTCTGCCCGGAATTTACGTACGGTGACACACACTCTAAAAGCACAAATTTAGACAGGTACAAAGAATTGAAGGTTGGTGCCTCACATTATGTAACATGGGTAGTCTCCACTATAGGGGACCACTACTCTAATACCGAATTCAGTCTGCACCTTATTTGCCACTGGCATGGTTAAATCCAACTTTAACTCTCATACAATTAAGAAACCCGATCATGTTCTCTGTCATCTCTAAGTTCAGTCACTCTTATGAGATTCTCGATGTAATCTTAGCGACATGTATACTATGTGACTCTAAACTAACTACAAGTTGGAGTTTTTTATTCAAATATATACAAAAAATTGAAAATTTTGACTCAAAAAAAAGGCTAAAAACTCTATATGCAAAAGACTCCCCCACACTTAAACTTCACATTGTCCTCAATGTGTAAAACCGAAAATTCTGAATTCTGACATAACAACAGATAAAACGCAAAAACTGTACAAATTGGTAAGGAATCTGGAAAAACTCCATTTCACAAAAGTTGTTCATCTACGTGTTTTCTACAAAGTGTCAAAAGGGCACAGTGTTTCGATAAACGGTCTGACAGTTATGGTCTCTGGACTGAACTACGTGCAGTCTGAATTTTTCTGACGAAAAGGTATTCGTCATAATTCTCTTCTAAGATAGATTCCGGACGCAATGAAATTAAACATGGGGATGCAAATATGATATGAAAACTATAAAAAATAAATAAATAAAAGGGTTTAAGATACAAAACCTATGGGTTGCCTCCCATTTAGCGCTTGGTTTAAAGTCGTCAGCCCGACTCTTTTGTTATCGTCCATATACCAACAATCTGAAAAGTTGGGGATCCTTCCATAGAACCTGTTTTGCAAACACTAGCTTCACACAAATATTAGTAATATAACGCAAAAGTGAAGCTATGAACCGATAAAAGCTTCCCCCACACTTATTCTTGTCCACACTTGGAAGTGTATAAAGAATATAGAAGTCGGGTACATCCACGGTTTGTTGTTCCAAAACCTGCATAGTATGAGAATCAAGTATCTCTAATGGAGGAAATCGAGAAACAAAGTCATTCAACAATATTCTCGAAGCACATACATTCAAACCAATAAGAGGTAAAGGAGAAGAAACAATAGGCAAAGGGTTAGATAAACCTTGCACAATCTCTTGTATTACGGAATCCTCTTCATCCTTGAAAAACTCAAGTGAATAATTCACCTCTTTTATATCATGGTCCTCTATCAAACCTTGCAACCATTCTTCGTCCGTTTCTGCCTTAACCAAAGTCTCGACATAAACATCATCATTACAATCATTTGCAAGCTCAATTGGGTCTTCCACAATATTGGTCAAAACGGTCTCATTCTCAACATATTCCTCCTTGTAGTAAGGCACATACTCTTTTGCGGATGCAATATTGTCCATAAGGAATTTCTTTAGAACACTCCTTGCATCATCCTCAAGCTCTACCTTTTGAATAGGTTCTTGATCGTTATAAAGATCAATGCTTGAGTAAGCTACACTAGTGTCATCATATTCCTTTTCAACTTCACCTTGATCGCAAAAAGAATACATTGTACACTCCTCGGGGATGTCACCATAAATTGGTTCAAGCGATGTATGTTCATAATAATCATCATCACTATCATAGTCAACATAAGATTGGTCCTCGCTGAATTTAGTGTTGCTAATCTCGAACTCATCCTTTTGAATAGGTGAATGATCATTATTACGATCAAGAGTTGAGTTAACTACACAAATATCAACGAAAGTCCCCAAAGGTTCGCCTTTTTCAACATAATTATTCATTTCCTCTATGTATTCATCAATGCCCTTTCTTACGTCGGAAACACCTCTTTGAAGCTCTTGGAGTTCTGGATATAGTGTTTCATTTGTTTGTAAAGCTCATTCGACAAGGCAAAAGTAGAATTACTTACTTCAGTATTGTTAGGCCAATTATCTTCCCTTTGAATGGGTGAATGATCATAACTACGATCAGAAATTGGGCCATACATACTATGAGCACATTCGGTCGATAAAATTAGTTCCACGCTTGGTTGTCTACGAATTGACTCCATGATGTCCATAAATTGTTGCATTTCATCTACCAAACTAGAATAAATATTAATAGGAGCACAAGTATCATCCCCTCTTTGTGGTTGCTCACTTACATACCCACCATAAGAAGGTTGGAATGTATGAGAACAACTAAAAGGGTACGTGGAGTATGGACCATAAACAAAGGATTGGTTTTGATTGTACTCCCCGTAAGGGTGATAATTGTCATATTGTTGAGGTTGAAAGCCATATTGATTGCTCCAATATGCTCCGTCCATAGAAATCGGTACCTGAAACGAGATTCTCAAAACTCGGTTAGAAACCAAAGAATAAGAAAAAGTAAAACAAAAATAAGAAACCAAAAACAATTAACAACCGCTGCCTCCCCGGCAACGGCGCCAAAATTTGACCGGTTGTTAGCCGACACAAATATAATTACACTTTCTTACTACTCAAAATATATAATGAAGCAAGGGCAAGAAAGGATCGTTCCCACAGAGAGGTCTTGGTTGTCAATATGTTATGGTTTCCTATATAAAACACCAGGGGTTTGCTGATTTTTATATACTAAAATAAAATAAAAGCAAAACAAATAAAAGTAAACACGCAAATCAAGGATGTGAAATATTGGATAAAGGTTTCATCTTCAATTGTAAACAAGTTTATGAATATATGAATAGAATTCGTATTTAATCTCGCTATCATCAAAAGCCATAGAATACCTTATTGCAAGAATACTCCGTAATTTCCTAAGTCATCAACACACACATTAGGGCTGCGTATGTGAATTCTACATAAAGAATAACCTAACGCCTTGCGCTAATCAAGTTCAATTCCTAGGAGCATTAAGTTTCAGAAATAGGCTAATCAATGCAATTGAAATACATTGCGCAAACAATTCGAACAAAGGTCAATTTCTACATATGACTACAAGGATGTATCACTACAACCTAGAATCATATCATGCTACTCGTATTCAAGGTTATCGCTTGATGAAAAACCCTAAAATAGCTATAGATATGGATGTGAGTTCAATCAATTCTAGACTTAACTAAACAAACATTCAATCATATTGCAATACATCAATCATGCAATTATTATAACCCGTAGAAATCAAACGATAATATTGAGAGAAAACTAATTCATAAAAATCATAACTTGGTTGCAAAATCCAACTACATCTTCAACCAATAATAAAAACTTAGTTACTTGTGTTTTTGCAAATCATCATAGAAAGCAAAGAAGAAAACTATCATGTGAAACCCTAGACAACAAGTAGAAGTCTCCCTCATGGAGATATTAGGTTTAGAGGAAGAGTTTTCTATTTATAATTTTATATGCTTCTCCCATTCCAAAAGGATACTCTTTCCAAATTTAGGTCAAATCTTCTCAAAACCCATCTCCAAGTGGTCCACCAAGCCCATGAGTGAAAATAAGTTTTGGAAATTCGAGTCCAAATCGGTCGTCGTGTTGATGACGTCATCACGGAATCGGTCACCGATCGCCGGAATCCGGTCGCCGTGAAACTATCTCCAACGATTTTGTCATCGTAAATCGTTGCCCGGCAAGTGTGTACTCCAGCAACTCATCTCTCGCTTCTCGATAGTTCATACATTCACAAAAAACCATCTAGCCCAACTTCTCATTTCTTGCGAAAACGCGCCCAAAAGCGCGACTCGTAGCTCATATGTCCGACCGTCGAATCATGCATCCAACACATACCCCTTCGCGATTCTTCGAAACATTACGATCCCCACTCTCGGTTAGAAATCCGATAGATGGAACTAGTACCATCGCCGCACCACCCCGCGCTCAGTTTCGCACTATTTCTGCGGAATTTCAAACTGGTACAGGCATTCACTATTTCCTAGCTCAGGCCATAACTCACAGCCACACCGCACCAACCCATTTACTCCTTTTGCAATTTCAACTCATTCCTCACTCTGACCACGGGTCCATGCCTCCACCGCAACATCTTTTCCATCTAACACCATTATCAACAAAGACATGCACCGAGAAATTCCACTGTAACCTTTGTTGTACTCGCAACATCGACTTGCGATTCACTCCACCCGAACCTCACTGAGAATCACAGCCCCTCAACTGCGCAGTTTGAACCCATCCTAGCCGGTTGCACCACCAAGCACAACATACGACCACCACTGCCATTACCCGCAATCCCAATTAGAAGCTTCCATTTGCACAAACCTCCTAGTCCATTGCAACAGACTACTCAGCCTACACTCTCCCAAAGTACCACTAATGCACCCCGAACTCTAACCTCATCCATCTCTGTCTAGCCTTCAAACATCACCTTTCGAGACATCTCCTCGCCATTCTCCAACCTTGCACTGCAAACAACAAACACCAGGTCGACTCACTGCAGCTTCAACGGCATCCACGCTGCAGCACCAACATCAATTCTCAATTCACAGCTTGTGTTCAGCCATATCCTCATTGGAAACAACACACCACTACCAGCTAACCATTTTAGTTGCACATCAGGTTTATCTTCATTCTTCTCCATAACAGCTACAACCATCACAGATCACCAGCTCCACCAAAACCCTTCCTCAATTCAAACACCACCTCCATTGGCAAGAAGCGTTGATGTTTGCGGCTGGTCTTGACCAAATCCGAGCCATCGCCACGGGCCATCTCACAACTCCTTCTTTGTTGCCAATTCAAAGACTGCTCTTGCACAAACCGCACCATCTGCACCATCTTCTCTTCGTACCACCCGCACCGCAATATAACTTGACCAGGTGAACCATTGCAATTCAGCTCTTGTCAAAGAACTTCCAATTCGAACCATCAGTATGCAGCTCATCCGCACCAACTCAAACATAGCCATTTCGAATCGATTCCGCACCTTCTCGCTTCCACCGCAAACCAATTGCAACTCCATTGCTGAAACAACCATTCCCATTTGCTCATCCGCTTTCAGTTACTTCACTCCATTGCACCAGTTGGCAGCTACACTCCACCAGAGTCATTTTAACTCCTCTAGGTGTAACTGCGACTCCATAGCTTCACAGCTCAAGGCAACAACACCAACATCATCCACCGCTCTTACTCGAGCTTAACAGCTCCATTTTCTCCATTCTCGGCCTCAGCAATCAGCAACTCGAGCTCCTTGAACTCAAACTCGAGCAACTCAGCTTGCACACCTAAATTGAGCACCACCATCTCCATAGTTGCACTGAACTTGGAACTGAGCCTGAACTGTGCAAAACTGGTGGCTCAGGATTTTTGTCAAACACTTGCTAGGCGTCTTGCAAGGTGTAGATAGATATAGCTCCTTTGGATTTGCAATCTTCCACAGCTCCTTCCATGCGAGCATTCACATTCAATTCCGACAATAACCCATCAATATAAACCATTCATAACCTCATTCAACATCGAAAACGACATCAGTTCACTGTTCTTCAGGGCTATCGTCTCATCTCTTCACAAATTCACGGCATCAGTTCTACATCCTGCTATCTTGGTTTCATATAGATTAACCCCAAGTTAGATTTCTTCTTCATTCAACATCGAACAGCTCCTTCTTCCGTATCTGAATTCCTCTCCGCTCAACTCTGGCAGTGACCTCAGACTTTGGTTTGCCGGCAGAAAGAAACTTGCAGCTCTGGTTTGATGAAAAGAACCAATTATGTGTTCTAAAGTGAACTCGTCCTAGATGGGATCTAATACACTAGAATGGATATTGGCACCCATGACTCGGATAAGGGCTACCATGAAGTTGTTTGGATTGTCGGTTTCAGAGTACCGACAGCCTAGTTCTCTGTTCACTCGTCAGTTCTGCGAAGCTAATAGTTTAATTCCTGCATAACTCCTTCTGCACAACGTGGCCTACTCCAAATATCGCATGTGAATTGACCTTTTTGCGCTTTACGCTTTAAATGAGTGATTTCTTCTCCTTTTGCTCTCGGTGACTCCAGAGTACCTAATAACTCAAAAACACGCGTAAAGTACATAATTCACAAGACAAATAGCAAAGAAAGCGTAACTACTAGATAGTAAATTAGGTGTTTTAGACACCTATCACTAACCCTGAATGACCTTTCTCGTGTTTGAACAACAAGCTAAATATTTTTATTCTACAGGATTTAAAAATGTGAAAATAGACGCATCATTGCATTAACAAATTGTCTACCATATAATACATTCCTCTAAACATATAATAATACACTTCCACATGCCAAGAACCCAAAACCACAAAAAAAATCAACCAAGGAAGAAATGAATACTCCAACAACCATTACTAACAGAAACACCCTAATTTGATAGTAAAAAGAAAACAAGTACTCAAATTGATAAACCCATTTCTCAAAATTGTTAAATCCAACTAGACCAACTTTCTCTTGCTTGGATCAAACATGAAACACAAAATCTACACAATAATCACGTCATTTCATGCTTAACAACAATAATAACAACAACAATCAAACACCAGGCAAGCTGCAATCGATTTGTGAAAAAAAAATCAGAACCTAATTTCGAAATTCTCAATTTCAGATATCCACAAAATCTAATTTCAAAAACATCAATCATGAATTGATTTTAACAAAAATAAACAAAGGGTTTAGATTGCTTACTTGTTTTCTGAATGAAAATCTAATCTTCTCTGAGAATCTCTGACCAAAATCAAAACATCACCATCTATCGATCTAACTCATGAACCCCAATTCAATCTTTCTCTTAGTCTCTCGGCTTCCGATCAAACCCTCTCTATGACTCTATCGATCTCTATATACCTCTCTCTCAATCTAACTGACTAACCCCCTCAGTTTCTTGATCTCTCGATCTCTTTTTTTAAGAATGGGAAGAAAAAAAATGTTAAAGACCAAAGAGGCTAGCAGGATAATTCTCGACATCTAATACATGGGGGTTGGAAATTACAAGTACACCCCTAGGCTATTTCATGTCGGATATTAGCCTAACGGAATGAGCCTCATCCGGTTTCGATAAGTTTAAGAGGAAATATTCGATAACATATCCGGTTCCGAAATCCGATAAATCGAATTTTCGGACACGGATATCGGATTTCCGAGGTATATTGACAACCCTAAAAGATAGCTTCCCTATGCTTTACGATCCCCAAGTAAAGTCTTTTTAAAATCTCACTCTTGTTCGTGAAGAACAAATATATGGAAAACAACTGTATACAACACACACATAATTTTCCAAGGGATGGTTTGTGTGGTTACATGAAACCTCTATTTATAGTGAATGATCAAGCCTAGGTTGCTTGGAAACAAAGCTACCTTGTCTAGTAAAGGAAACACCAACTACTTGACTAAAAAAGCCCTTTATTCGTGTATTTCCCGTTTTACTTCACAAACTGTTGCCAAAAGTTCGTGTACAATTTCCTTTTCACGAACTGCCTTAGTGACACATAATAAGTGCTACTTTAATAAATCACTCATTACTTCTTCGTTATAACTCAGAATTGAGTGATTCTTGCCTCGTTGAATTTTAATTCTCACTCACTATAACATAAGGACCTCTCTAGGGACAAAGGTCGTTTTCATAAAAGTCTTGGGATCAAATAAGCTCTAGTGTATACATAAATGTAGATTTACCATCATGTGAATTGTTCCATAGAGTGAGCACTTGTTTTGCTAGATAGAGAGGTAGAGTAATCAAGAGAATCAAGTGTTTGTTACTAACTTTTAATGAAGTTCTCCAATATGTCTTCGTTTCGTCTTCAATCTCCATTCTTCAATGATATAATCTACTACTTAAACTTAATCTAGTTCGAAACTGACTTTAGTGACTAAGTCAAGAATGCATTTTGTCATCTAAATTTGATAACTAACTTGACAGACCAATACTAGTGGGTTCAACCGAACAATGTTCTAACACTAAGTACTGATTTATAGTTTAAATAAGTAAAACTATTACGTTAACTAACTAAAAAATTTGATTGTATCATCAGGGTTTACAAATTGTTGTTCGTTTCGTTACTCTTTTTCTATACGCCTTTTTAGCTTGTTAAAGTCCATTCCCATGCATATTTTTGTTGTTAATTCAGTTTTGTGGTGTTTGAATGAAGAATCTAATTATGTTTATGCCATCGGCTAAAAATTGGTCTATCAAGAGAGTGTGGATTGTTTTTGATCTAATCTAAATCTCATTTTTGTGATATCTTAATTAACATTTTTTTTAGGTTTTATTTTATCACGGGTCTTCCATTGTGGAGTTAAGTCTAATTATCCATTTGAAAAGAAAGCTCAGCCATCCATCTTTCACTTTTAAAACGACACCCATCTCCTACATTAATAGCCCTTATTAGTATCTATTAGAATTATTACTCATTGGATTTGAAAGATTTCTTGAAAGATATTTTTATTAAGAGATTTTGATCAAAGATCAGAAAGATTACAAGATATTCTTTATATGAAAAAGTTACAAAAAGTAAAGACACTTTCTTGTTGTAAAAGCAAATACGGTTGTGCAAAGAATCTGACGATTCTGCAGTATAATGACGATTCATAAAGCAGGTAATAACTCAGCAGTAATCATGTGTAAACCACATGTGTACAACTCAACTCACTCATTCTTACATTCCCCCTCAAGATGATACTGGTGAAGACATAGCAGCTTGTCAGACAAAGAAAGAAATACTGGATAAGTGAGTCCTTTTGTAAAAATATCAGCTACCTGTTCATCAGAGGCAACATAAGCAATCTTGAGAAAACCAAAAGCAACTAACTCTCTTATGAAGTGATAATCCACCTCCACATGCTTTGTTCTTGCATGATAGACAGGTTTGCAGGCCAAGTTGTTTGATGAAGTATTGTCACAAAAAAGCTTGCAAGGTTGATTAACAAATGTAGAAAGCTCATTAAGCAAAAAGGAAATCCATACAACCTCTGCAGCAGCAACAACCATAGATTTATATTCTGCCTTAGCTGATGACCTTGATATGGTAGGTTGTTTCTTTGAAGACCAAGAAATAATGGATGAACCCAAAAAGGTGCAAAACCCTGAAGTGGATCTCCTAGTATCTAGACACCCTGCCCAATCTGAATCAGCATAAGTAGTAAGAGAAGATGTATTACCTGCCACCAGTGTAATTCCAGTACCTAAAGTTCCTTTTAAGTACCTAAAAATCCTCTTGACAAGTAACAAATGCTCAGATGTTGGTGCATGCATGAAGCAAATATCTGGCCTAGTCATGGTCAAATACTGTAAGCCTCCTACCATACTTCTGTAACCTGTCACATCAGTTAACAATGTACCAGTGGAAATAGACAATCTTGGACCATGAAGCACTGGTGTCTTAGCTGGTTTACAGTGAAGAAAATCAAACTTCTGTAACATATCAATAGTGTACTTCTTCTGTGTAAGAAATAACTTCTTTGAATCTTCTGAAAAAGTAGCTTCAATTCCTAAGAAGTAATGTAGGATACCCAAATCTTTCATTGGATATGCTTGTTGAACAAAAGTAATTAACTTAGAACTGAGCTGATCAGATGAACCCACCAGAATAATGTCATCAATATAAAGTAATAGAACTGCCATTGAATCACCAGATTGATATACAAACATAGAATGATCACATGATGATTTGAAGAATCCAATATCATACAAAGTGCCACAAAACCTCTCAAACCAAGCCCTTGGTGCTTGTTTAAGTCCATAGAGACTTTTATTCAGTTTACACACATAATCTGGTTTTGCAGGATCAATAAAACCTTTAGGATATTCCATATACACATCTTCAGTTAAAAAACCATGGAGAAAAGCATTACTCATATCTAGTTGTGTTATAGACCATCCTCTAGATAGAGCAATTGTGAGAACAATCCTAATTGTAGGTGCTTTTACTACAGGACTAAATGTCTCAAAATAGTCAACTCCATCCATTTGACTATACCCTTTGGCTACCAGTCTTACTTTATGCTTATCCACTGAACCATCAGCTTTTAGTTTGATTTTGTAGACCCACTTACAACCCAAAACATTGTATGAAGGGTCTGGCTTGACCAAAGACCATGTATCATTTTCTTGTAAAGCAGTATGTTCATTTTCCATGGCTTTAACAAATTTGGGATTTTTAACTGTTGTTTTAGAAGTCTTAGGTTCCGAAGTAGAAAAAATATAAGCAGTAAAGGCTGAGTGAAGAGGATACCTTGCAGTGGAATAAGAAACAAAATCTGGATCCAAGGATTTAGACTTGAAAACTCCAGTTTTAGACCTTGTAGTGATAGAAATAGTTGTATCTGTAGGAGTTGGTGAAGATGTAATCACATATTGGTCTTCAAAAGTATTGTGAGAAGTAGTTGCTGCATGCTCAGTTATATCTTCAAGTTGTAGAGAAGCATCATTTGTGTATGAAGGACTTGAAGTAGTCTTGAAGGGAAATTTGTGTTCATCAAAATTGACATGGACAGAGATATAAGTCTTGTTCTTTGGACATATCAAAGCATTTATATCCCTTATGCAAGTGGACTCGTATCCCAAAAATACACATTGAGCTGACTTGGGACTTAATTTGTCTTTTCTATAAGGTTCTAAATTTGGATAACAACAGCAACCAAATACTCTTAGAAAACAATAATCTGGAAGAGAGTTAAACAATACCTGATAAGGTGATTTATAGCCTAGAACCTTTGTAGGAAGCCTGTTGATAATATATGTAGCTATAAGAAATGAATCATACGAAAAGATTTTGGTAGTTGAGCTTGAAAAGACATTGTATTCCCCATCTCTGTAATATGCCTGTGTTTACGCTCTGCTAAACCATTTTGTTGATGAAGATGTGGGCAAGAAACTCTATACACAATTCCATTGTCTTCCAAAAAGATTTAAATTGTCCCTTCACAAGTTCAAGAGCATTGTCACACTGAAAAAACTTGATAGAAGTATTTAAGACATTCTCAGAACTATTTTTAAAATATTGAAAACAGGACAAACTCTCCGATCTGCTCTTCATGGGATATATCCAATAGTATCTAGAATAGTCATCAATGAACACAATGTAGTATTTAAATCCAAGAGTACTTGATACTGGAGCTGGCCCCCAAATGTCTGAATGAACCAAGTGAAGTGGTGAAGTAGTAACTCTTTTGGAAAGACTAAATGGGAGTTTATGATTCTTACCCAGTTGACATGCCTCACATAAACAAATAGTTTTTGTAGAACCCAACTGAATAAAGGAAGTAGAAGCAATTCTGCCTAGAATCATATCAGAAGTATGTCCCAACCTTTGATTCCAAAGATTAGTGTCAACCATTCTAGAAGCAGCAGTAAAAGCAAATGAAGTAAGACCTGTCACTGGATACAGATCATCCTTAATTTTTCCTTCAGCCAATACCCTTCTTGTATCCACACATTTTATCTCATAACCCCACTCAAAAAACTCAACAGAAACCTTATTATCCTTTGTGAATTTTGCAATAGATAAAAGATTTTGTTTTATTGTAGGAACATAGAGAACATCATCCAAATGAAATTGACTATGATTAGTGTCAAGA
The DNA here is from genome assembly GCA_023531295.1 of Papaver armeniacum. Classification (NCBI taxonomy): domain Eukaryota; kingdom Viridiplantae; phylum Streptophyta; class Magnoliopsida; order Ranunculales; family Papaveraceae; genus Papaver; species Papaver armeniacum. Next base: position 15,191 of record JAJJWW010018358.1, read on the forward strand.
AGGATATTACCAGTCTTGTCTATTGGGAGCATAGTACCATCACTAACCATCACCTTATGAGAACCACCATACTCTTTAGAGTTAACTAACAATTGTTGATCTTTAGTCATATGACTAGTTGCAAAGCAGAGTCGTAACCATACGGATGCAACATTAATATCCAGTGGTAGAGGTTCTTGAATTTGCTTGAATAGCAGCAAATGCCTGTTGAAGAGAATTAGAAGCACCACCACCACCACCACCATTTGAAAATTTTGAGCATTAGATGTACTAGCATTCTTATTTGGTATATACCTTAAGTGACACCTATTAGTTGTAGGTCCAAATTTTTTACAAATTTGACAACAAACCCGACTAAAATCAAGTAGGTTGATTCTTATTCTTGTGTTGAGAATTAGATTTAGAAGATGAAGGATGTGATGTACTCTTAGTGTAAAAAGCTGAATTCTGAGTTTCTAAAACAGATGTTTGCTCAATTTCCTCAGCCTTGAGCCACAGTTCATGATGTAGTAATCTTGAAAAAACATCACTAAGAGTAAATGGAGTTTCTCTATTCTGTGCATAGATAACAAACTGACGATAATCTTTCCCTAAACCCATTAGACCATACATTACAATATCAGACTCATCTACACGATCTCCAATAGCTTGTAAATTATCAGTGATTGCCTTCAATTCATCAAAATAGGTAGATATCGAATTATTACCTCTTTTAATTGAATGTAGTTGACTCCGTAGAAGAGATCTCTTGGCTGAAAATTGTTGAATAAATTTCTTCTCCAAGAATTCCCATATCTACCGAGCTGTAGTGAAGCCAATAACTCTTCTAGATATAGAATCATCAAAAGTGGCATTAAGACAAGACATCACAAATCGATTCATCTTGCGCTAATGAGAGAATAATGGATTTGGTATTTGATTACCATCAAGTTCAACTGTAGCCACAGGACAAATAGATGATCCATCTACGTATTCCTCAAGATTTGTAGTGATCAGAATAGACTCAAATTAATTTTTCTAGGTCATATAATTTGACCCATCATCTTTGAGTTTTACTGAGACAAAATTTGTAATGTTCTGAAACGGTAAAGAAGAAGAAGTTTCCATAGCACAAAATCAAGATCTAATAAGACGATGATGAGGATGATGTGAAAACCAGAAGGAATTGTGATGATGAAGAAATCAAGAATTCAGACAATGTTGAGCAGAAATTGTAGATATGATAAGTGATTTTAGGGTTTTTAGTAACAATGTTTAACAGAAATCATAAAGATTGTGTGATTGTAGGTATTGTAATAGTGATTTTGAGATGTAATAGAGATTGCAGCGGAAATTAATATTGTTAAGAGATTTTTAGGATCGAAAGATGTAGAAGAATCAAGATCTTCTTTGGTAAACTGATACCATGAAAGATTTCTTGAAAGATATTTTTATTAAGAGATTTTGATCAAAGATCAGAAAGATTACAAGATACTCTTTATATGAAAAAGTTACAAAAAGTAAAGACAGTTGCTGTTGTAAAATAGAAATACAGTTGTGTAGTAATACAGACAGTTACTGCAGTGTAATGACAGTTACAGCAGGTAATGACTCAACAGGTAATGACTCAACAGTAATCATGTGTAAACCACATGTGTACAACTCAACTCACTCAGCAGGTAATGACTCAGCAGTAATCATGTGTAAACCATATGTGTACAACTCAACTCACTCATTCTTACAGGATTACTGGCTAAACTATTGCTTTTGTTTTATTTATCCAAAAAAATATGTATAAAGAAATGCATATAGAATTCCCACCAACCGAATTCTTGATCGTAATCATTTTATACGTGCGGTTATGTTCCAAAATGTAACTTTTGGCATGGTTTCCCGTATTGAAAAAGAGTGATCCCGCAATTATGAAATCCACCAGAAAAAATCGATTTTATTATGAGGATTCGGTTTTAAGTGTCCAAAATACTCGACTAATCCTGAACCAGTAAATCTCTTGTGTCGTGGACTTGGGCCAATTGGAAGCGATCTACCCTTTCAAACGTTACAATACAATTTTTTTTTTTGTTATTCTCCATTGCTTCTCACCAGGGTGGCAAAACAAAAGAAAGACATGATCGCAGTCATTCCTTTCATCAAATAGATATCCAAAAAGGAAGAAAACCGTCTTCGTATGTACTTGGAAGAAGAAGAAAAAGAAATGCATATTTATGAAGTATGAATTTTATTCCATTTCATAAAGAATCAACTAAAATAAAAGAAACTAGTACTAGTTCAAACTAAAACAAATTGCGGCAAACAAAGGAAAGGAAAGTAAATAAAAAACTTGTGAATCATGCATTCAATTTTATCTCAACGTCCTTGCGTTTCATCTCAAGATAATTAATAAGGTTGTTTAATCAATCTTCTTAAGAATTTTTGTTCATGCTTTTGGGCAACAAGTGCTCAGCAACATCAGCTCCTTGTTATTCAAGGATGATATCTGCCAAAGAAACAAAGGAGAACATACTCTTCCCGCTGGTTTAATTTAGCCATTACCAGTACCCTCTCAAGCATGGCAACACATCACCATGGATTTCATTGAAGGCTTACGTCTATCTAATAAGAAAGATGTTATTCTTTTTTTGGTTGATAGACTTACAAAGTACAATCACTTCATTGGTCTTACTCATCCATTTACATCTTTTACTGTGGTTCAAGAATTTTTAAACAATAGTTTCAAGATGCATGGTCTCCCTTCTTCAATTGTTTCAGATAGAGATAAAATCTTCATAAGCAATTCTTGGCAGGGACTATTCAGGGCAATGGGTACCCACTTGTACATGAGCTCTGCTTATCATCCACAATCTGATGATGGTCAAACAGAAAGAGCTAATACTTGTTTGGAAAACTATCTTAGGTGCATGACTGGCCATCAACCAAAGCACTGGTTTAAGTGGCCTTCTCTGGCTGAATTCCGGTACAACACCAACCATCATACCAGTTTGAACATGACCCCCTTCAAAGCCCTCTATGGTTACTCTCCACCTCACCTTTCTTTTCCCAATGAAGTCCTCACTTCTGTGGCTATTGTTGAAGATTACCTCCAAGAAAGAGATATCGTGTTGGAACTACTAAGAGATTCTCTCCACAAGGCGCAAGAGAGGATGAACGTGTTTATAGAAAAGAAGAGATCTGGCAGAACCTTTGAGGTGGGTGACTCGGTGTTTCTCAAACTTCAACCATACATGCAATCTTCTATTGCTTTGCGCAGGAACTTTAAACTCTCAGCAAGATATTATGGCCCCTTCAATGTGCTTGCAAATGTGGGTCAGGTAGCATATAAACTTCAACTTCCGTCCTCTTCACGGATACATCATATTTTCCATGTCTCTCAACTCAAGAAACGCATTGGCAATGCTGCCATCACCGCTCCAACTCTCCCACAAACTGATACTGATGGTGCCATTATTCTATAACATGTTGCTATGCTTGGTACTAGAGAAATCACACATGGACACATAACTATTCCTCAAATGCCCATTCAATGGTCACATACATCTCGCAATCGATGCTACATGGGAGGATGTCGCTAATGTTTAGGATCATTTTCCCAAATTTCATCCTTGAGGACGAGGATGACTTGAAGATGGGAGTATTGTCATGTACACAGTGGAACATGACTGCCCATAACAGTTTTTGGGATGCCAGTGTATTAAATTAAGGCAGTTAGCCGTTTAAATTTAGTTAATCCAGTTACTTAGGCCTTAAGGCAATTAGTGAATCAGTGGCGCTGATAATCCCACGTGTAGGGCGTCAGTGTTAGGTCTCTTTCTTTAGAGTTTTGAGAAGTATTTATTATAACTTCAGTACTTGTTGAGAGGCAGAAATTGAATATTAAAGAAACTGAGTCCAATGTGGCTACGGTAGTTATCTTCTAGCTTATTTTCACTCGCAATCATATGTACTTTTATCTATAACAGTCTAGTTACCCTTTTGAAAAGAAAGATCAACCATCCATCTTTCACTTTTAACATGGCACCCGTCTCCTACATTCATAGCCCTTATTAGTATCTATTAGACTTATTTACTCATTGGCTTATCGGCTAAAGCATTGCTTTTGTTTTATTTATCCAAAAAAGCTAAAAAGAATAAAATTGGTTTAGAGAAATGCATATAGAATTCCCACAAACCCCATTCTTGATCATTATCATTTTATACGTATGGTTAAGGAAATTTTGGGCATGGTATCCCGTATTGAAAGAGAGTGGTCCTGCGAGAATGAAATCCATCAGAAAAAAAAAATAGATTTTACAAGGGGTCGGTTTTAAGTGTCCAAACACTCGATTTGACTATTTTTTCTTTTATTATTATTTTATTGGGCCAACCGAGCGAAGCGATGGAGGACCCTTTATATGACCACTTTTTTGTAAGTAAGTAAATGGATAAACTGACTAAAAGGTCGCGGGTTCGAATCCCGTCCACCTCCTCTCTTTCTTTTTTTTGTGGAAATTGAATAATTGTCCCTACATCTGATGGGCCTTACAAATATCCCTAACAGACTTCACAAATATCCCTGATGGTAAAATTGAAATTTTTATTAAAACCATAAATATTATAATTCCTCTGTTTAACCTTCAATTATCTTATCTGTTTCTTCTTTGTGAAACAGAACTCGGGAAGAAAAAAAATCCGTCTCTCCTTCCACCACCATCTGCATCGCTCCCACCACTATCATCATCTCGATCGCCTCCACTGTAACTAGCACCACCACCTTTTTCCCCTCCACCATTACTATCAGATAATGGTAATCAATAGTTCGATTTAAAAAAAGATTTCAGAACTTATTTGTAAGGTTTCGAAAACCTAATTTCGTCGATTTCATATCGATTTTCTAATTAGATTCATGATTAAAGTATAGATATGTAACAATCTCGTCTTGATCTCTTTATTGTAGTTTGTGATTCGTACAAATCATTTATTTGATACTGAAGGAGGTGGTGGCGGTGGCGGTGGTGGTGGAGGAGGTATGTATTTCGATCTATTTTTGTTTTAAGATTCAAATTTGGGGTTTTTCATTACTTTGAGAGAAAAAAATGCGTTGGTGGCTGTTGTTGCCTTAGTATATATGTCAGTATACAATGAAATTTTTTACTTTTTGGATGTTGCAGTTGGTGGCTGTTGTTACCTTACTCTTTATGTTCAGTTTCACGTGTATCAACTCCTGTTGTTGATCCAATTTTTTATGGGATCAACTAGGGTTGTTAATTCCATTTATGGGATGAACTCCTGTTGTTGACCCAATTTTTTATGGGTTGTTGTCCGATCAACTCCTATTGTTGACAACATTTCCTTGGATTAGCATAATTATGCTTGTAGTTTAAATCATGTTTGTAGCTTAAATCATGTAATTTTCTTCAAATGTTGAACTTGTGGTGCAATGGTAGCATGACCGACTCCATGTCAAATAATGTGTGTTCGACTCACGCCAAGTTCACTATTGATTATATTTTTATTTGATCCCCTAAATTCACTATTATATTTTTATATGTGTTTGATCCCCTAAATTGGATCAACTTCTACTATTGATTATATTTTTATTTGGATCAACTATTGTTGTTGATACAAAAATATCTGAACCGGCGGTGGTGGCGGCGACGGTGGCGGCGGCGGACTAGTGGTGGTGGCGGCGGCGGCGGACTGGTGGTGGTGACAGAGTGGTGGTGGAATATTAGTGGTGGTGGCGGTTGGTAGGTGGTGGTCGTTGAACGGTGGTGGTGGAATGGTAGTTGAATGTTGGTGGTGGTGAAGTGGTAGAGGAAGAAATTTGTTCCATTTTGAAATAAATAAAAAAATATTATATGGGTGAGGGTATTAAGGGTAATCTAATTTTAAATGGATAAGGTTATTAAAAAGTAGGGATGCATTTATTGTTGTATATGGATATATTTGTAGGGTGTTAAAATTAGAGACACTTTTAAAGGGACACTTTTTGGGGTTTTAGGGGGAGTCCTAATGGGTAAGTTACAAAACTACCCTTACCCATTAATAATCTTAATTACCCTAAATCAGTTTTTATTCTCTTCATTTCATCTTCTTCTCTTCTTCTTCATCTTCATCTTCATCTTCCATCAACCAAAGCCATATAAAAATCTTCAACTTTGATTTTCCAAAAAAATTGTTGACTCTACAAGCGAAAAGAAGACTATAAATGATGTTTAAACTCAAACCCATCACTGTGTTGTGTGATTTGATTGTTATATTAGTTTAGAAATCGAAAATTATGATTTCTGTGTTTTTGGTCGGCAAGGTCGTAACATGCATATCTTGGCGACTTTTCATAACAGCCATGGCGGCGACTGTAAATTTTTCAACAGCCGGCAGGGTATTTTTTGAATACCTTGCCGGCCAATAAATTTTTTATGTCATCTCCTGTATGTCAAAAAAACAAAAGTCGGCAAGGTCGACGATGAAGATCATGCCGGCCACTTTTGGCCGGCGAGGTCGACGATGAAGATCTTGGCCGGCATGATCTTCATTAGTCGACCTCGCCGACTTTTCATACTTTCAGAACTGAAAGTGTTGATTTATTCTTTGATTTTGAGTATGATTTCATATAACAGATTTGCAATCCCCTTTTTAGAAGTATTTCGGTTGTGTGCTTCATTTTCGTTGCAAGAGATATTCTCAAAAAAAAAAAAAAAAAAAAATCATCAAAAATCATCCCACAAAAGTTCAATCAAAAACAAAATTTCATAACTTAAAATTCATAAGTTTCAATCTATTCAATCAATTTAAACTTAATTAATTAATCTAATCAAAATTTTAGTGTTAATTAAACGAGGGCAATTTTGCCATTTTGAAAATACAAGGTTAAGGGGTGGCTTGGTTTTACTTCAAAATGACCCTATTTTGTCTTATTGGGTATACCCTAATCTCGCCAGGATAATTAATATACCTTTTTTTTGGGTGTTGTTGTATATACCCCTTGAAATTGATATTGGTACCCATTTATCTCTATACCCACTATTGTTATCTTCCTACCCCATCAAAACAAAACAATTGGTATACCCCCACTGCAATTAGCTACTACAAGAGACGAAAGAAAAAATCACCATTAATCTTGGAATCTTAGACAACATGACAAAAATAAATCATAATCAAGGTAAAAGAAATGGTTTATTATTCATGGTTAGCTTTCGTGTTTCAATGATCTGTTGATCAAAACAATTACAATATAATTTTTCCAATACAACTTGATCCCAATCGATCATAAAAAAAGAAGAAGACAACTTTGATCCATATTTTAATCAGTAAAACCCATGGTATATGATTTTTGTTATAGAAATCTTGGATTTGATTATGTGTATCTTCCTTAAGGTTTTGATTGGATTTACATATTGTTTTTTTATTCAACACAACCCTAATTCCCAACTCATCTTTTGCACCTGTTACGAATTCAAAAATAGGATCGCAAAACTTACTTGATAATTCGTCGAATAATGGTGAACGGAATACTTTACTAAATTTTAACATCATGATTTATGAAACATATCCGAGGCTCGTTTTAATGAATTGGGTATTTCTAGTCATGGTTAAGGTTTTAATCCACGTTGTACTGTGATTTAGGTTTTTCTTAAAATGAATACATGTGATCTCATACGTTATACATTCGAAGTTCATAAGAATTCAGATTTTTTTGGATTATCATTTATTTATCGTTTTTTAAAGAGGAGGGAGAGTAGTGTTAGCTTGGTAAAAATTCGCAATGGTGGATTAACCTGTGAAGATGCGAATATTTTTTCAAATCGTGTTTTTTTCTTCTTTTTTTAAGGGTTTCATATATGGGAATATGACGAACTTTTGAGAGGGGTATGGCTATCAAAAACTTCAAACAATTTCTTGATTTTCAAGTAAACTAAATTATAACTAACTTAACTAACTAATGAGGGTACCACTAGTAATTCCAGGGGTATATAAAGGAACACCCTTTTTTTTTTCCCTTCTTCCTTCGTTGTTTTTTCTTCTTCTTCTTGTAAAGAGAAACTCCAACAGAGAAACTCTCATCCCCGTCCCCAAACTCCAACAGAGAAACGCCACCTCCACCTCGATGATCTGCAAGCCTGTCAGATTGAGTTAAAAGAAAATGCAGAGAAGCAAAGTATGAATATCGACCTTTTATTTTGTTTGAGGCAGTTATGTGGAGTTGAGAACTTGAATGCTGAGACTTGAGAAGTGAATGAAATTGGGAATTTTTGTGACGAAGTGTTGGAACACACAAGTCAGCCATCTGACGTGTCTCAACTATCCAATAAAGTCATTGTAATCCAGTTGTAATCCACCTGTATTGTTCTTGTCTTTTAGTGGTACTTGTCTTGTAATGAAGCTATATAAGCTTCTTCTCCTGCTGTAATTTGTTTTATCTGTTTGGCAATACAATGAACCATTAGTCCTAAGATCTTTCATGGTATCAGATACCAAAGGGGAATTCCGACTTCTCTGCCTGATCTTGAAACAACTCAAACCTCCATTAATGGAGTTTCTTCATCTTCCGCTGTAACTCAATTACAACCGCTACAACCTAATCAACAACAACAGTTTCTGCTACAACTTCAATTACAACTTAAAATCAAAACCTTAAACAACTCAAAACCAATTACAACTCAAAATCACAACCTAAAACAACTTTAAAACTCAATACAACCTTAAGGGGAATTCCAACTTCCTCAAACACAATTTGTACAATTACAACCTGAAGAGGCATTTTGACTTTCTCAAACCTAAATTTTATTTCTGTTTTCAACAACCTGAAGGGGGATTTCGACTTCCTCAAACAAATCTCAACAAAAGCAACCTCACAACATCATTACAACCTCCAACGCCACTATCAACACCTTAAACCTCTTTTTCATTTTTTGTTTCTTTCATTGTTATAATTTTTCATATCTGAATTAGTCAGTTCTTATATCAATTTCTTCCAATCTCAAATTCATTTTCGAGTTTGGGATGAAGAATGGTTCAGATTTGATATTTTTTAAAGATAAATTGCTCCAATAGAGGATTTCGTTTCAGATTTGTTTAAATCGTCATCAATCTGTATGATTTTTCATCAGCTCGGTGAAAACTCGATCTTTATAGTGTTGTTATCAGTTCCGTATTTGGGATAGAGAAAAGTGTTTGATTCAGATCTGCTAATACACTAGAGATGTTTGATTGGAGCACATCAGTGAGATTCTTGATGGTTAGTCTCAAAGGAAGTTGATAATCTTGACGATTTACTCAGAAGTGTTGTTCCATTCAGTTTTTCAGTACATCTCGTAATGGTGATTCTTGGAAACAATGCAATTCCAGATCATTTACGAAATATTTTACAACATTTTCTGATTGCTTGTTATATCAATTTCTTCAATTTTCTGAGTCTTCATATCTGAATTAGTCAGTTCTTGTTTTCACTTTCTTCAAGAATCAAATTTAAGATTTCCTGCAGTAAATGTATGTTTTGGTGGTGATTTTGGAACTCAAATCTGGGCAAATATACTTCATGTTCATGATTTGCGATCACCTAAGAGATTCTTGTATTTTTTTCTTTGATTTTTCATCGCCTTTGGTGAAGACTCGAAGTTCATATTGAGATCATACTAATCATTGTGTTGTTGTGCGGGCGAGAGTGCAACTTGGATGTGTGTTGTTGAAGTTCTCTTAGTATGCTTATTGCCATTCAGTTGCAGAAATCTCATTGTTCCTTGTTCTTCATTGCCAACTTCGTCCTGACCAGTACTCAGTTTGAGGGGGAATTTCTACACTATTTGCAGATTGGTTACTGTCTCTAGCCTTTACACAGTGGTTTGCCTTATGTTCTTCCTTACTCTGTATTTGTTGAGATACATATGATGATTTGTACTGATGCTGCATCGACCTTTGTGTGAGTACTTGGATTTCATAGTTCAGCTGCAAGATTGGCTTTTTTCTGCAGTCACAGATGGCAAACTTTGCACTATACTAGTGTTTAGTTTGAGGGGGAATGTCTCCAAGATTTGAAAATTGGTTGTCTACAGATTGACATGTCTCCAGGATTTGCAGATTGGTTTGCCTTAGCAGCATAAGCATCAGATTGATTGTTAGAGAAATGCCAGCGTGAATAAGTTTGTGTGAATAAACCTAAGTGTATATCTATGTGTGTTGTGTTTGAGATCTATCTGCTGTTAATAATTCAAGATGATAATGGTACTTGTATTACAAGAGACTGTGAATGATTTGGATTCAGTAAGGTGCAAAGATCCAAGTATTACAGGTCAGATTCATTATTGTGAGAGAGCTTTAAAGGGGATCAACTACTGTTGTTGATACAATAACAGATGGATCAACTTCAAGAGTTGACACAGTTCTGGTTTGTGTGGTTTGGCTTTCTTCTGCATCAACACAATAGCATATGCTTCGCCTATATCTCTCAAATCAAGGTTATTTGAAGAAGCTTCTTTAAGTTTTATGGTTTAGATGCTACAATGTGCAAAACAACTTTTCTACTCTTTAAAGCAACCTGATGCATTACTAAAGTGATCAGTTGGAGTGCAATGTCTTCAGCCTTTACACATTCATATGTCTTAGATGCTTCTTTAGCCTACAAGTCTGCTGTTGCTGCATCTAAAAGCAATCTACTACATCTCATGACATTGATGGCGTGACTCATATATGGTGTGTTGTGCAAACTGATTCACTTGTACTTGTCATGTGATCAGTTTGAGGGGAACACACAAGTCAGCCATCTGACGTGTTTCCACTATCCAATCGAAAATGATTTACATCCCGCGGGTTGTTACCACACCACACAACGGGGTGGGACCCACACTAAACCCACCCCTGCAAACCCGCCGGGTCACTAGGTATCCCCCTTCTTTCTCTCTTGCGGGACACACCGCGGAATCCAGCCCGCGGTGAGTCTATCACTTCCGCTATCCAATAGAGTCATTGTAATCCAGCTGTAATCCACCTGTATATTGTAATCCAGCTGTAATCCACCTGTATATTGTTCTTCTCTTTTAGTAGTACTTCTCTTGTAATGAAGCTATATAAGCTTCTTCCCCTGCTGTAATTTGTTTTATCTGTTTGGCGATACAATGAACCATTAGTCCTCAGATCTTTCACGAAGTAAACAAATTCTAAGTTCGGTAATGAATCTGTTTAATTTCATTACCGAATCGATCAGTTTATATCGATGCCGTTGATGAGTAATGAATTTGTTTAAGTTCGGCTTGAATTAGAGCTGGAGCATGAACTCAAGATAAGAAGGATGAATATCAAGATGGGTCTGAATTGCACGAGTCTGTATGGTGCTGTGTAGTTTGTTTGAATGAAGAAAGAGGATCTGGATTTTGAACTGCTTCCATTAACTTTTTTCGATGAATGATGGAATCAGATATTCAAGGTCTGAGAGTTTACAAAGAATTGCAGACTTGGGTTTGAATTAGATAAATTTAGATTTGTACTTGGCTTGGTTTAGAGACTGTCGGTGACAAGAGATGTGGGTTTGTCTTGAATTTACGATTAACTGCAGGGAAGGAGGTATGGGAATGATCAAGATAAAACCAGCAGGTCAGTTCTACATAACCAACGCAATAGGCAACACGCGTTTGTAAAATATCCTGAATGAACTGCGACTAGTTTCTGAATGAAGGAGTTTATATGGTGAACTGTTGGCCGAGAAAGCCACAGAGAGTAGTTGTTGTTGTTGTGTTGTCTTGATGGGGATTTGAAATTGTTTGAAATGGGAAGAAGGAGCAGCAAAAAGAGTGGCTGAGTTAGTGTGGTTGAATTGTGGATTGATGGTCTGTGACCAGGAAGATGCACATGGATTTAGGTGCTGGTAGCTGTTGAAGTCAACAGTGAGAAATGAGATTATAAAAAGTAGCAGCAGTAGGAATGGGTGCAGCTGCAATGGAGGCATCCAGTGATAAATTAGGGATGTAGATGGATTTGCTGTGTTACTGCAATGGCCAATGGGTTTGCTGGCAGTAAGATACAGAGAAGAACTTGGGTGATGTAGTGAAGGGGTTGGTGTTGCTGTTGCACCTAGAAGACAGTGCAGTGATTGGTGCAAGTGGTGAATGTTGAATACATGAATTGCAGGATGAGAAGTTATGGGTGAGTTGCTTCTTCAAGTGTTCCTGGTGGCAATGTGAATCTGGGAAGTTAAGGGTTTGATTTATGTCATCCAAGAGTATGCTGGGAGCAGTTCTTAAAATGAAAGATGGGACAAACTGAATTGTTGTTGTGGCTTATGGGGCATATGGCTGCAAGGAATTTGATGCGAATGGTGTTTACTGACATTGGTTTTGGTAGGACTGTCGCAGGTTCTGATTGAATGTGTATGCTTGTGTTGGAATTTGATATTGCAGGGAATGGAGCTGCAAAACTGTGCGGAAACGCACCAAAAATGGTGAGCCGATGGTACCAGTTCCGGTTACCGGATATCTGAACCGAAAGCGGGGATCATAATATTTCAATCCTGAGTTTGAGCCTGGAATGTTTTATATAATTCCACATTTTTTTTTCTTCCAGTTAAACGAAATCAATAGTTGCTAATATGGTTAAGCGCAGGTAGCAAAGATGACACCAAGGTTGTAAAAGATCCCTTGTCATGTGGCACTTCCAATTCAGGAACCTACATTCATCCTGGCCAGAGAGATGGCGTAAGACAACTCAGATCACAGATGAGACCACGGAGGAACGAAGAAAACTCTGTTTGCGTCACCAACCTCTCAGAAGATACTCGCGAGCCTGACTTGCTTGAGCTGTTCGGAACATTTGGTGCTATCAGTCATGTTCATGTTGCTGTAGATCAGAGGACTGGCATTAGCCGAGGATTTCGTTTTGTGAATCAGAGGACTGGCATTAGCCGAGGATTTCGTTTTGTGAACTTTGTGAACAAGGAAGATGCTGAGAGGGCGATTCACAATCTCAATAGGTACGGTTATCACAATCTCATCCTCGGAGTAGAATGGGAGACTCCTAGGGGAAATTCGAACTAAAGAAGACGCATGTACCTCATTTTTCAATCTTAAAATTACTCTAGAGTGGTGTTACTTTTCTGATTAGAACATACTATCCGTTTTCAGTGTTAGCTAATTTCGTAGTTTTGTCATTTAAAGGTTACCACACTACTTTTTTTACATTATCAACTTAATACAATTTTTGTCTGAACATCTCTTTAAAAAAAAAAAATTTCCTTTACAAATCTGAATCCATGCAATCACGTAGTGGTGTCGTTTCATCAAGTTCTTCGGTCGGTCGGCCCTCCCACCGTGGCAACGGTTGTACTAGTTTATGATATACATAAATATTACTTGAAAATCTGACAGAATAAAAAAACATAATGTTTGTATTCCATGGATTTTGCATAACGATTATTTTCACATTCTTAAAACAAATTGGAGCCAGATTGTGATTTTTTTCCTCTGGTGGGGATGAAAAACGAAAATCCAGATATTGTCAAACACGAATCCAGTTGCAATGACGAGCAAATGCGTGCGCGCGCCTACTAAATGAGAGCTTTCATTCCGAGTTGTTGTGTTTCTCGTAACCTCCATATAGGATAGAGAGAACCTTCCTCCTGGTCTTGTACGTCAACTTGTTGCATTGCCCATTGATAGAATACAGTTTGAATTGTATCCTTTCCTCCTTCTGTTATTGAACCTTCCTTATCCATCACGCAGTAAATTTGCTGAGTTTGGAACCCTAGAATGATTACAGGACTGTTTCCCATTAGTTTAGTTTCATGGACTTGAACGTCGGATATATGTAAGATCTTATTGCTGAAGAACATTCCCTGGCTTTCGTAAGCTTGCTTCTCTGCTTTACATCTCTCAATTACTTCAGGACTAGAATTCTTCTTCAGTGTTTCCACATCACCTTTGAAATAAGCAATAAGGGTCGGCCTGATCATTTCTTGAACTTCTGCAACAAAATCCGGTAACGAGAAAGACGGGTCCCGACGATGTATCTCCTTGAGCGATATGGCAGCATCTGTTTCTCCAAAAACAGTTTCATGAATTTTGCAAACAACAGGGTGATCACTTGTTTCTATTGCCTCCTGCACAACCTCCTTGAGCTCTTGACTCTTTGCTACAACAGGCTCACTAATCCCACTTATACTCTTGATAACAGGGTTACCTTGCATCTTTTCTTTGAATGCTTCCCACTTCTTACCCCAGCGTGATTGCTTTGTGGGTATAATTACAATGTCAGTTTTTGTACTTGTTTCTCCTTTGGGGTAAGAGGAGGCTCCTTCATGTTGCATATGCCTTCTCTTACTAGGTTTTCCACTTAATTCATCTTTCACCATGGCATAACCTTGTTTTGCTATGTCAACTACCTTTGTTTCCTTCATTTTTTGCAAGGCCGAGGAAACTGTTGGAGCAGCAGAAGAGACAGTGGATTTGAACCTGTTGAAATATGATTCTTGGGAATCACCAGATTCAGGATTACTTTTGACCTCCCCTTTTAGTTTCTCAGAGAATTCATTGAAAACTCTAAATCGACGAGAACCCAATAATAACCCATTATTCGTTGAAACCAATCGTAATCTCGAACTTACAACCTGTCGAGATTGCAGTGGAAAGACAAGTTGCTTAGCTAGGAACAAATCACGAACTAATTTTCTGCTTCCCTTTGATTTAAAAAAAAAAATATCTATCTTCGATTGCAAAGGTCTTTAAAAAATCTGTGAAGAAATATCTCAAAAAATAAAGATTTAACCTTTAAACATTGGAGATTTAGATAAACCCTTGTACAAGCTTAAATCAATGGGGGTAAGAGAAAAGAAATATCTGACCTTCAACAAAAACCACTCTTAAAGATTTAACCTGCCGGACCACAACATTGGAGATTTAGATAAATATGTACAATTAAATCAATGTTCGTAAGTAGATAGAGAAACAGAATACCAGCTCTGACCTTCAGCGAGAGTATCGCACAAACAACCACTCTTAAGAGTTAAGACCCATATTAGCTGCCGGACCATGCCGTGTTCATGCCAGCATCACATTTATGAAGTATGAATTTTATTCCATTTCTTAAAGAAAAGCTCAACTAGCTAAAATAAAAGAAACTAGTACTAGTTCAAACTAAAACAAACTGCTGCAAACAAAGGAAAAGAAAGTAAAGGAAAAACTTGCTAATCATGCATTCGATTTTCTCTCAGCAGTCTCCTTGCGTTTCATCTCAAGAGCGTTAATAAGGTTGTTTAAGCAATCTCCTTGAGAATTTTTGTTCATGCTTTTAGGCATCAAGTGCTCAGCAACATCAGCTGGAGTCATTTCAACCTCACGGATCAGTGAACCAATCGGTTCGAACAAGTCGTGCGAGTCAAGGTCTAAATAGTTCTTTGCCAGTGTCTTGAACCCTTCAAAGCAACAGTATGACATCTCAATGTGTTTGTCCATTCGGCCTCTTCGGATTAGCGCTGGATCTAACTTCTTTACATGGTTGGTAGTAAACACAATGATCCGTTCTTTACCGGATGCAGACCATAACCCGTCGATAAAATTCAATAACCCTGACAAAGTAACATTGCTTTTCTTAACTTCATTTTCCTTATCGTCATCATCTGACTTGTCCTCGTCTTCTTTTTGTTGCTTCTTGCGCTTACCCGTGAGATCGAGAGAACAATCAATATCTTCGATAACGATAATACACTTATCTGTTGTGTCCTGCAACAACCTTCTAAGCTCGCTATTATCCGCAACAGCTGTAAGTTCAACATCGTATACGTCATAATTCAGGAGATTCGCCATCGAAGCTATCATACTAGACTTACCAGTACCAGGTGGTCCATACAAGAGATATCCACGTCTCCATGGCTTACCAACTTTGGCGTAATATTGTTTTCCATCTCTAAAGGCAATAAGATCATTTATAATTTCTTTCTTTTTCTCTGGATCCATGGCAAGGTGATCAAATGTCACCGGATGATCAAATACCCCGTGACTCCATAATGATGGATAATGCTGAAATCTACCTGTATTTGCGTTATTTGAATAGAGCTTTAACTGTCGGCTTTCTTGTGAGATGATGTTTCCTTCTCTGATGACATGATCCAGATAATCATTTATAATGGTTTCACGATATTTGTAGTGAAACTTAAGCCTCAATTGGCGTCGTTCGGTCGCATACTGGTGTTTGACGTCCTTTCTGTGTAAATACCACCAGATTTTGATACCTCGGAACTCATCAACAATTTCTTCATAATCATCCATGCTAAAGATCAGCTTCTTGCCCTCCTGTGGCAGTTGACACTTGATTCGCTTCGCGGCTCTGGAACTTTTAGGATTAAGATAAGCTTCCACTAATGCATAAGCACGATTTAGGCTCAACGAACTAATGTGAACTATTTCGTAAATGCTAATATCAATATATGGATCTGTTAACTTGGAAAAACGACTTTGCACCAATGCTATGTAGGAATAGACTGTTTGCGGGACAAACTGGTTAATGAATTGCATGATGAACATAAAACTACTCAGTTGCATCCACATCTGATGCATGTTCGACATCATGAGCATCTAATGAATTTTTTGCGCACACACAAGAAGAGAAGAAGAAGAAGTGTTTAACGAGGTTGAGATGTATCTGACTAGGTTCTCTGATGGGGTTTTTATACACATCAATAAGCCCGGATACATCTTCCTCTGCAAGTCTGAAATCAGACTTTTCTTATGCAAGTCTGAAAATGTGCTTGTTAATTCAGAGCCTGTTAAGGTAACATGGAAACTTCCAGAATCTCATGGAAATTCCAGAATCTCATTTTTACTTAAAATATAAATGCTGAGGCGTCTTCTTTAATAAAAAGAATACTGGTAATTTAGTTGGACCTTGGTGCTGCCTTTGGCACCGGTAAAATGTGTCTGCGCTTAAATGATCTCGTTTGGCCCATATCACAATAGGCCTTTTCCTGTGTTGAAGAAGTAGAAACCAGACCATTATTTGTCTGCTAGGTTTTGTTTTTGAGGAGGGAGAAAGAAAGAGAGATGAAGATCGAAGAAGTTCAGTCAACAACAAAGAAACAAAGAGTAGCTACTCATACTCATATCAAAGGACTTGGTCTTGAGGTATACCCTCATTTCTCCTCTTTTTGTTACTTTCTCTTATAAAAATCAGAATTTTTTTAGGGTTCAGGGTTTATGAACTTGGTTTGTTCTTGATTATCTGCTCTGGGTTTTCTTTATTTTGTTAGATTATATGAATTTTAGTTGAGCTTGATGGTTTTTATTTTTTAGGGTTTAAGAAAAATGGGGTTTTAGGGTTTTAAGAAACTGAATGTCTAAGAGTAATTTGTTCTTGTTTGTAGCCCAATGGGAATGCACTTCCTATGGCTGCTGGGTTTGTAGGTCAGATTGGTGCAAGAGAAGCAGCTGGTCTCGTTGTTGATATGATTAGGCAAAAGAAAATGGCGGGGCGTGCTTTATTACTTGCTGGACCTCCTGGTACTGGAAAGACAGCATTGGCTCTTGGGATATCTCAGGAGCTTGGAAGCAAGGTGATTTCAGATTATCTCTATATGTATTTACTTGTGGAGAATTCATTTTTTTTTCTGTCATTGTTCTGTATTTGGGTTTAACACTTATCTTAAGATTTTGATTTTCGCTTGGAAGGTTTTACAGTTTTGTGAAGTTTGGTCCTCATTCTCTGTTGCATAGTCAAAACTTGTTTTGGGTTTGCATTTCTAGTTGTTGATACTTGATGGGTTCTATGTGTAATAAACTTTTACAGAAATTTTGTATTTTTATTCGTTGTAGGTTCCATTCTGCCCAATGGTTGGATCAGAAGTATATTCATCAGAAGTAAAGAAAACTGAGGTTCTGATGGAAAATTTCAGGAGGGCTATTGGTTTACGTATGAAGGAAAATAAGGAGGTCTATGAAGGGGAGGTAAGATACTCGCTCATTTAGCTTTGACTATTCTTTGTGATGTGAACTGAAATAATCATAAGACTATGTGCTGTTGTCTTAGGTCACTGAGCTCTCACCGGAAGAAGCTGAGAGCATCACTGGTGGGTATGGGAAGAGTATTAGCCATGTCATTATTGGGCTGAAAACTGTCAAAGGAACTAAGCAATTAAAGCTGGACCCAACCATTTATGATGCTTTACTAAAGGAAAAGGTAATGGCGTTTAATTCCTACATTCCAGTCATTTTTGTGTATCCACATCAAAAGTTTCAGCAAAGTACTTTCAGCTTTCATGAACTATTACATATACTATCTTTGATGAGATTTAGAGTTCATCAAGATTAATTCTTACATGACATGTTTTATCAAATTCTACAATTCAGGTTGCTATCGGAGATGTTATATATATAGAGGCCAATAGTGGAGCAGTGAAAAGGGTGGGTAGAAGCGATGCTTTTGCTACAGAATTTGATCTCGAGGCAGAGGAGTACGTTCCACTTCCTAAAGGAGAGGTCCATAAGAAAAAGGAGATAGTTCAGGTTAGTTCTAAATTTCATGCAATTTACCATGTTCCTTTTTTGCGAGCATTATGGATGTATGACAAAGCCTCGTAATGGCTATGCACTGAGGTAGTCAACCCCTTGATCTGCATTAGGGTTACCCCTTGGTGTAAGTTTCCCTTGATGTTTAATAGTAAATTTCTGAATCTGTTATCTAAGGGTACTCTTGCTTTGTTTCCCTTTTGTTTCGCTTTGCAACACTCTATGGTTATTGTTCTGATGTCTCAATTGACAAAGCGATAAGGGTAGTCTTGCTTAATTGGCTTAGTTGAAATTTACTTGTACATAAGGGTTAAACTTATTAAGCGGTGATGAGCAGCTAACATGTAAGGAAAGCTCATGTAGGAAGTGGGATTTTCAATTAAATACTCTTACGCTTGGCTTCTGAGCTTTGATTCTTTTAAACTTCCTTTGGCAAGTGACTGTAGGCCGTGTTGTAGTTCTATTCCGATATGTTTCTAAAAGCAGTGATGAGCAGCTAACATGTAAGAAGATCCCATGTAGGAAGTGGGATTTTCTGAAATACTCTTACGCTTGGCTTCTGAGCTTTTATTGTTTTGACTGTTATATAGGATCTTATTTCATTTCATATTGGATTAGTTTATAAAAGAAAGTTTTTCTGTTGTAAGCAGTGATGAGCAGCTAACCTGTAAGAAGAACCCATGTAGGAAGTGGGTTTTTCTATGAAATATTCTTACGCTTGGCTTCTGAGCTTACATCCACTCAATATGTGACATGTTTCTAGCCAGGTTTTCTTTTGGTAGAGTCACTAGTGAAGATCTTCGGTTTTCGTTATTTGAATGCAAAGTCTTTAACTGGTAAATTTAGTTAATTTAGCTGGGCATGGTTTTAATCTGAGCTTTGCCATTCTGCACTGAACCCCATCGATTTTATTCAGTGTCAAATTGAACCACCATCAGTGTCCTGTTATCAGGGATAGTTTCTTAATTGTGCTTTGGTACCAAGCTCTCTTAAATCTAGCCTGGAAAAACACTTTATTTCCTGGGTGTTTACTTATAATCTGCCTTGCTAAATATTTTGATTACCATTGTAAGTTTTCACTAGCAATGCTCTATACCGGTGTCTGAAATACTATGGATTAACTAGGTCGTCATTTCTCAAAGAAATATTATGTCAATAAATCAGATTAAAATGGCTAATGATGATAAACTTTTTATCTTAGCGGATTTCAGTGAGATTTATCAATGATCTGAATGTTACACACACTGAAGCCTAAATCTGTTCTTATTGACTACTTCTTTAACTTACTTTAAAGATTATTTTTGTTTTGTTTGTGCTTCATTGTTTTTTTATTTTTAGTTAGAACTTAGAAATGGAGTTGAGTTCTGATTTTGATGCAATGATGAGTTGAAGCACACGGGAGTGTGTTTAGGGCAGTGGGGAAGATTTTCCCGTGAGCCTTTACCAAAAACGACTTCTCCTTCCACTGAACATCCTTTTTCTCTTCCTTTTAAGTGTACAATTCTTCTTTAAAAATAATCAACTTAGAATTTTTTTTATTATATTTAGGAACATAAACTGATTCAAATGGCTCTATATCTGAGTCAACAGCAGGTGTCTTTCAATGTGAAAACCTGACTGCCGCTTAGAGCCAAAATTAACTTTACCAGAGTAAGATTGCTTGTAACTCACTCATATGTTGCTAGCCACAATATCTGGCTACATTTTCAGACCCAATTATGTTTCATTTACTTAGTGCCTCCCTTGAAAGTATGGTTTTCCATGTATTAGCTGCATGTTGCACCCCGGGCTTCTCTGAAATATACAATGACGAAAAAAGCCCCAATGCTCATGCTAAATTTGTGCCGTTTAGTGTTGCAGGTTCACTTAGTTTCTTCAACAGCTTATTTGTGTCAAAATAACTGCTACATTTCCTTATTAAAAGTTGCTTATCCAGTTCATTGTTAAGGTTCATGTTTTGGTATGATTTGATTCTATATCAAATGCACAAGTATCAACAGATCAGACTAATAGGCTAATGATGATAAATTTTATATCTTAGCGGATTTCAGTGAGATTTTATCAATGATCTGAATGTTACACACACTGAAGCCTAAATCTTTTCTTATTGAATCTACTTCCAAAACTTGCTTCAAGATTATATTCTCCCAGACACTGGGTTTTTATTTTGTTTAAATTAGTAAAAATGCCGATGATGACTACACATAGACCTGTAATGATTGCGGAGATGACCGCACAATTTGAACATCTAAGGGGCTGAGGCATTTATAATTATTCCACATTTTTTTTGGAGGTTTATATTCTTCATTTATAGAATGCTATTTGCATGTTGCACCCCAAGCTTCTCCGAAATATACGATGACGAAAAAAGCCCCAATGCTCATGCTAGATATATGCTGTTTAGTGTTGCAGGTTCGCTTAGTTCTTCAACAGCTTATTTGTGTCAAAATAACTGCCACATTTCTTATTGTCTTTGTCTTAGAGAGCTTATTGTCTTTGTCTTGGAGAGTATTGTTAAAAGTTGCTTATTCAGTTCATTTATCTGTCAACGTAGATTAAAAGGCTAATGATGATAAATTTTATATCTTAGCGGATTTCAGTGAGATTTTATCAATGATCTGAATGTTACACACACTGAAGCCTAAATCTACTTTTGGCCTTCGCCGGGCTTGAGAGCTAATGCTGCTTTATTCCTTCCTTGGATGTCTGAAACATCTCTTACAAACTTTACTTCGTATATTCTTCAAGCAAAATTGGCTTCTTTTTATAATATTTTATGTACTTTGTTGTTTAGAGTTCTCGAGGCTAGATGTTGAGGCTCAATTGCTCAGCAATCAGTACTTGAGATGTCGAGCCTTTGGAATCTACATTTTTCCTGTGTTCATTTCAATTGCTGATGATAATTTTTTTTTCTTATTCCTTTCTAGACGGTAATTTATTGATTGCCGAGATGACTGCACAATTTGAATATCCAAGGGGTTGATGCACAAGGGGGACATTAGGGTTACACTCCTCAGGGGTTAGTGCACAAGGGGGACATTAGTGCAAAGAAATTTATTTGCACTGAGGTAGTCAACTGGTTCATTTTGGTTGACATGATAATGATAGATAATCAGTGTTACATTCTGTTTTGGCTTTACTTTTTAATCGCTTCTTGAAATATCTTGTTTTCTAATTAGTCTTATATTCTTACAGGATGTGACGCTCCACGATCTTGATGCAGCAAATGCTCAACCACAAGGAGGACAGGATATATTGTCTCTAATGGGACAGATGATGAAACCAAGGAAAACTGAGATCACTGATAAGCTACGACAGGAAATAAACAAGGTGCACATCCATAACATTTATCTGTGACTGTTTGGGAGATCTCAACCTAATGTGGCTTCTTGAGCAAGTCCGAGGATGAAAATGAGACTGGTTTAACTAATAGTTCAATGTTCCTGATAGGTTGTTAATCGCTACATTGATGAAGGAGTGGCAGAACTTGTGCCTGGAGTTCTATTTATTGACGAGGTCTGTACTCAAATTCTAATCTGAACTTCTTGTGTCTGCTAATTTAAATCTTTTTCATGGTTTAACATTTTTTTACGTTGCAGGTGCACATGCTGGATATGGAATGCTTCTCCTACATGAACCGCGCATTGGAGAGTTCATTGTCTCCAATAGTAATTTTTGCGACGAATAGGGGAATATGCAATGTTAGGTAAGATAGTTCAATTCTAGAGGTTGAAATCTGAGAACTCTTCACTCATACCAGAAGTGCATTATATTGTGATGTCAAATCTCACCTCTTGTATTTTAAATTTGCAGAGGAACTGATATTAGTAGTCCACACGGCATACCTGTTGATTTATTAGACCGTCTTGTTATTATTCGAACTGAAACATATGGACCTGCAGATATGATACAGGTTTGTGATTTATCACTTCAATAAGGAAATTTATATAAATTAGAGTCTTAGTCGTTTACTCAGATCTCTTCTGTTACTTGCCAGATTTTAGCTATTCGGGCACAGGTGGAGGAATTGGTTGTAGATGAAGAGAGTTTAGCTTATCTTGGGGAGATTGGGCAGCAGGCATCATTAAGGTATGAAACATATGGTTAAGATTTCGAGACAACATCTAAACATTTTTCAAAGCCTTAAGATGTGAACTTAAAATTGCAAAATTAGTGCAGACACCTGCAATAATATCCACTAACATTGGCTTGGCATTAATTGAACTTAATTCGCCTTGTACATTTAGAGATCTTATTACTAGTTGTTGTGGGTTGATTGATGGATTTTTGTCTTGTCCCCCCCTCCTTCAGGCATGCTGTTCAGCTATTATCACCTGCCAGCATCGTGGCCAGAATGAATGGTCGTGATGGAATATGCAAGGTATGCCCAACTACACCAAATATATTGTGTTCAATCATATTTGGCCTTTGTTAATATTTGGCCTTTGTTAATCTGTTCCCCTGATCGACTTTTTTCTTTTCTTGGAAGGCTGATCTTGAGGAAGTGTGTTCCTTGTACCTGGATGCAAAATCTTCAGCTAAGCTTCTACAGGAGCAGCAGGAAAGATATATTACATAGACTATCTTCTGCTGACTTTATTTTTTCGGCGGAGGAGCTGAAAGAGACAGCAAGGTCTGTGATAGATAATACTGAGGCGTTTTTGATAAAAAAGAATACTGGTAATTTAGTTGGACTTGGTCTAGTATTCCAACCGAGCTGATTTTTGTATATAAAAGTTTAAGTTGTATTGAGAAAACAAAAATTACATAAAAATCAAACAACGAAAGAAAAAAATAAATAACGAATCTATTGTCATAAATCCTCTTTGTGTCGCTTCTCTTTAGAGAAGAATTTCGACTGGACTAGTAGTTGAATGTTATCTCTGGAGTGTCTTTGGAGAGCACCTCAGCAGCAGCAGCACTCTCAGTATTCTGTACATGGAGTTGCTGTTATTATTATCAAAGCTGCACCTCCTCCTCTTGAATGTCTAAACATCAGCACATTTCATTGGTGCAAAGCCTAATCTAGATTTCTTGGTGTCATACAAAATATGAAAATTTTGTTGTTGATAGTTGCCCAATATCGAAAGAGACGATCTAGGAGTACCCAAGATTGCAAGACACACAACTTCCTCAGGATCGAGCCGAATGAAGTAATTCTCCACCGGGAAATCCCATACTGCACCATCTTTGAAAAGAATAGCAAATTCAGGCAATTCAATCCTGTCCACACCCGACACATTATAACAAGGAGCCAGTACAGGGAAATCCTTCACCAATGGATACTCCTTAATCTGCTTCACAAATGCCTTCCTTATCATCTCATATGCAGGATCAGCAAAGTAACTAAGAGTAGTGCCCGAATCGATTATCGTTCCCCCGGCCCCTTGTTCTGACAATTCCCATGTTGCTGCTGGAATTTCAAGCACTTCATCTCCAACCCTGATGCCTTTGATTTCCACATAGTAAAATGTATCGACAGAAGAAGTTTCTTTGTCATTTCCTGATGCTGAAACCAATGTAGTGTAATTCAAATTTGGATGGCTCAAAAGACTTGGATCTTCACCAAATATGAGTTTACTGCTAACACTCAAATCACTGTTTCTATCAACAAGACAATAAGAAAATGTATGGCCGTAAACCGATTGAAGCTGCGAAGAGAAGGATAAAGGTCCTCGGCCTAGACCCAACAATCCAGAAGCTCCATGGAATAAACCTCTATTCCAATGCCCACAACCAAACATCACATTCTCAGCTGCTTTGAACTCTGATCCTCCAGTTGGTGTTGTTACATTGACTGTGAAGGTTTCCAGTGAGAAATCTCCAGTGGTATTGGAATTATCACCGTACCAGTAATAATAAGGACATGTCTGGTTGCTCCTGCCGGAATCACAAGTTTGTGGAGGATCCGGTGATGAAACGAGTTGACATCTTGGATCATGACAACTGATATTTCTGTAAGATTTTGATTCGTATGGATTATAATGAGGACCATTCTGTTCGAAACAATCATGACAAGGTGTGCATTGAATCCAATTGAGATCACTACCAGTATCAAGAATCAATGAGTAGTGTTTTGGTGGAGTTCCTATATAAACATCCATGAAATATTCACCTGAACCCAGACTTACTCCTGATTCAAGTGTTGCAGTTAGTTGTTGATAGTTGCTCGTTGAATTTGGTGCTGCTGCTGTTGAATTTAATACCTCTTGCTCCTGCTTCTGATGATGATGGTGGTGGTGGTGGTGATGGTGGTGGTGGTGTTCTTTCTTTTCTAATCTTGAATTTCTATTCTGGTTCTTCTTTTCAGAAATTCTTGTATGTAGAGTTTGAATTCTGGAAAGGTCTCTAATTGTGGAATGAATAACAGAATCCTTTTTCCCCATCTGGGTTTCTGCTACTGATCTTCTATGTCTAAGAGGTAGCTTTACTAGTGGTTTTTCGAGATTTGATGATTCAGGAATTGGGATTTGATAATCATCACAATCTGAATTACCTGAAGTGAAACTTGGGTGATTTGGGAATTCAATCCCAGCTAGTTTTGATTCATTAGATTGAAGAAGAAATCTATTGTGGTGGTGATAATCATCAGCTGAAGAAGAAGCAGACACACCTGCTGCTAACAAGAAACAAGACACAAGAAAACTGGCAACTACTATCTTGTTGAAGAAATACATGGCTTCCTCTTCTTCTTTTAGCCTACATGAAAAAACTCTTCCCAGTCAGAACTCCAAGAATTACAGAAAATTTATTCTGAAACAGAACTTGAATTGAAGAAAGAAAGGGTTTTTTTATGTATCTTTTTCCTTTCTGGGTTTGGGATTGCAAAAAGAAAGGAACAAAAAGGGAAACAAAAGTGAGAGAGATCAGAGAGATGGAGAGGAAAAGAAGAAGGAGAAGAAGTGGGAGAGTTTATAAATAAAGAAAAGAAATCAAAGAAGGTCTAAATGGGAGACCATTGAATTGAAATCTTGAAATTATTTTTCAGAGAGTTAAAAGTCAGTCAGTAGTAGTCATTACTATTGAAAAACGCGGTTTTGATTTGAAAAACATACTATATAAAAAGAAGTGTAAAGTTAGAGGAAAGCAGTAGAGAAAATTGGGTTTTGTTAATATAAAAAGAAGTGCCTTTGGAAATTGAGTTAGAGGTTTTTCTTACACTAAAAACAACAAAGCAGTAAAGAATTGTTGTTTTCAATGCAACAAATTTGGTTCTTTTATATGAAATTAAGAATGTGCTGGTAATGGTAATGTTAGTAATTAAACCTGCTCATTTTCTTCATCTTCATCTTCATCCAATTCTGATTTCTGAACAATTTCTTCTTCTTTTCTTTTCCTTTTTCTTTCAGTTTTTGGCTTTGGTAGTAGGCTTTGACCTTCCTTAGATTCTTTGCTTTAAATTACCAAGTTTGAATGGATGGAGGCACCCAAAACAACATGCACAGCTGAGACACTGACCGACTCAACAATTTTGAAAAAGAAGACTAAATTTTGGATTCTTTTGTCCAGATTTATTGACACGTGTGATAATTGACTACATCGACACCGTTGGTTGGTTCTGATTCGTCTTTTTCTTCATTATGACCAATACTACGATAGTCAGTATTATTGATTAATAAGTGTATAAAGCTTAATCTAAAGTCCACCAATGAAAAGTCTACTAACTTGGTGCAACTGCAAACACTCACTTGAAAGTTCAAAGTTGATTACTACATCCTAGCCTACTGTCTGTAACGTGGGTGCCCAGCCTCTAGTCTGTCTAATAGCGCTTTTGGATACAAATCAGTTTCTGATTTGAAGTAAAAATAAAAAGTTATTTTTTCATTTTTGGAACTGATTCTTAAATTATTTACTCAAACTAATTTTTGACATTTTTGTTTCAAAAAAAACTTCTAAAAAAATCCAAACACGGATATGTATCCAAATGCCTTGATTGGAGTCACGTTGGCAATGGGGAAAGAGTTCACCGTTACTCTGATTGGAGTCACGTCATCTGGGGAACAATGGGGGAAAATAGTGGGGATACCTAGCACTGTGGTCCGGGAAGATAGCTAAGGGTCAGTCAGTACTCCTACTAGTATGGGAGACGGGGTAGGACGCTTAGACCAATGTCTTGGTAAATACCATAAACATTTTACACCGTCCGAGTGTATGTGCAAGTACAACAACTAGTATAGTAAAGGAGGTTGAACCATAAATGCGGAGGTAGGAGGATGGATGTCTGCCATTAACTCGCCTTGATTTTCACAAAAACCTCAAATCTCACGAGAAAGAAAAATAGTGGGAAGCAAGGAAGAAGATAGTGAAACAATGGTCCATCTGTGAGCTTTTGTTGACATCGAAGTATATGATAAACTACTAGTTTTTTCAAAGGAAAGAAATTGGCGTAGGAATTTGCGTGATTGGATTGAAGAGCCAACAAAAACAAAAAACATTCCCACACAAGGAGGTTGGTTGTCCAACCATGTGATATTTATTTCCAGTTTCCCACATATCTTCTTTAAAACACAACAAATGCCAGTGTTTTGGTAATGCGAATAGATATATTGGGAAACAAGTAAAGTCTGGTATTACCAATGTAGCCGGGCATTCCAGCATCATGCTCTTTAAGGCCCCATTGATCAAATATATGTACAAGCAATGGACAAAGTCACCGCCTATAATTTAATTCAATAAGGGTGTGTTTAGACGGCACTAGTCTTCAAACAATAATATGCTACTTTGCAGCGGAAAACGATTGAAAAACAATATGCAAGGATATCTTAAAGAGGAAATTTTATTTTTTTTCATCTAATCGAAATGAACATATGTTCAGACTCCACTGTACATAAATGAGGAATTTTTCCCAACCAGAGCACAAAAGAATGTAGAAAAAAAAATACAGGGAAAAAGTGTACGAGGACATGTGTACAAGAAATAGTAACGCTGTCTGGGTAGGCAACAGTGCAGCTTTGTCATTTAAGATGAAATCATTATTTTGACCCCAGAATACGAGGGATTTAGCAGAACCAAAATCGACATATTAAACAACGTAAAAGGCCCGAAGAGGTTCCTCGAAAGAAATATGTGTGCAGCTGTAATCCTGTCTATAGGATCTTTGCGATCCAAATGACCATAGAGAAAAATATAACGGAACATGAGTGATAAAATTAAACACATCCCCATTCCCCTATACATAGTAAACGTTCAAGTAGGTTCTGCATCTGAATGGGTCTCATTGCAGCGATTGCAATATCATACCAAAAAGGAGAACACGATGGATATAAGAATTACCAGGACAAGAAGAAATCGTCTGATCAATATTGCATTGTAACAGACATTAATTTGTTTTAGTAGCCTCGAAGTTCTTACCTTATCAAAGATAAAACAGTTGGCAATACGTTTTACCGTACTTGCATCAATAACATCAATCCTCGCTATCAGTTCAGCAAATGGTAATCTTTTACCATATGTAAGTAACTGCAGAAACACAATCAAACACAAGCATATGTCAAACGAATATTATTTCTGATGTTGCTTTTATGCATCTATATAACGTAGGTCGATTTTTCAATCGACATCTACAGAGGAATAAAGCATACTGAGGTATCTGCATGCACCTTGTGAAGGTGGAGTCGTGCAATTTAAGAAGAACATGTATTTATAAACAATCACTTGAAGAAAAAAAAAAAGGATTGGATCCATGAGAAATTCATTTGCAAATTGTTCCACTTAGGTTGCAGTCGCAGTGGACAAATGAGCCTCAAAAATTTCTTATCGACAAAAGGCCTATTCCAAATTAAAATGGTTTGTTGGGCTGATAACCAACCTAACAGAGGCTCTCCTATACTTATATAATACTTCCTTTTCTAGAAAATGATCCATTCTTAGCTCCCTCTCCTTTCCTCTTTCTCAGAATAAAGGAAAAAGAGTTTACCTGGCGTCCAATATCTTAAGCAACTAGACTTGTTCCATCAATGCCAAATAAGAAAGGTACTATAGGAGTTACAGGGAGAATTTGAATCATCACAGGGAAAAAAAGAAGTCCGCAAATCACACATTGGTCCTATGTCGCTATGTAATAAGTAATGCAAGGACCATTCCTCGCAACCCAATATGTAAATGAAGGCGGTAGCCCCAGCTTAGTTCTCTGTTATGACTGTCACTACTATGCTACTAAAAGGACGACAGCTCAGCTAATGTTGCAAACATCAACTTAAAGTCATGGACCCATGGTTGTTTAGGGAATACTAGTATGCATGCTTTTCTTCATTGCACTTTGAAATATTAGGCTTTTACAAAAGAATATTGTAGCAAGACATGCAGCATGTTGCGAATCGAGATGAAGCTGATAGAAACTGAAGCCTATTGTGCACTCAATAACTGCTGTTGTTTTGGATGTTACCTTGTTCTGTGCATCACGATTAATCCATGGGGATGGATTATTTACTTTGTCAATCTTTTTATTTTTGTTTAAGCATGTAACTGGTGAACTACACATCTACAAGTGATATAGCCGTCCATAAGATTAAGGTCATGAATGTGAGATTGGCATAAAAAGTACATAATTGGATCCTCAGCAACCAAACCTAACATGTGAAAGTAATGAATACTAATACAGTACCTGATTGCGCGCACGAGTGATATCCACCTCTGGGACTCTTTAATGTAACTTCTTACTTCTTACATAATGGCATAGGCTAGGTCATCCAAGCAATCGGGCTAATAGAAGGTACCAAAGAGAAAACACGATCAGTTTACAATCAGAGAGAAATACGTTCCATGAGATAAAGAAACCAGCTCTTATAAGAACTTTTATCAGTTATTTTAACATTAGGATTAACTTTCTCCCAAGACTAATTCAAAGAAAAAGTTACCTTGCTAGTCGCATAAACACCAAATAGACCAGCGTCCTTATAGTTGGTATTAAAGGCCATCGTGTTCTCAGCTATGTCATTGATGGCAACCCTCTATGCAAGCTCTGAACTGTTCACCGGTTACCATAGAGGAATCAATTAGACAAATTAACACATATTCCAGGAAGCCACCGCCCCCCTACAAGAAGCATAGCTACATAGGTATTAGAGACAGACGTGACTCACCCCATGCGATTTCCCCCTCCTGCACTCTTGTTCCACGAACCCAGCAAGGACTGCATGACCATCAAGGCAACAGAATCCGGGACTGTCCAAGATGCTCCACTGAATGCTACCGCAAATTGTGCAAGAGGAACATCGTCATCAATTATCCTGACCTAGCAAGCCAGTAAGGAATAGTATCAGCATAAAATATTATTGCAAGAACAACAAAGGTTCAGAAATCCAAAAAGATATACACACCTCAAAGCCAGTAAAAATTGCTGGTTCAAATTCAGACAGTTCACCAGTTGTAAAATCCTCATGCTTCACATTCCCAGCAGCTGCAATAACCTAAAAAGAAATATTTGAGAAACAAACAACCCTGACGATCATCAAACTCCAAACTGATGGTGCATTATTATATAAGCTGCAACTCAGGTAGAGGGGTACTGAAAATCACATAAACCCAAAAACAATGCATGTTAAGGTGAATCTTCGTGCTAACTTAATACACGACAAAATAAAACCAATAGCATTAGAAATTACCATTCTGGGAGATGTGTAGCGATTCATAATGTAACTCTCAAGATGTTTTTTGTAAATGGACTTAATACTCGGAGCTGGTCTCAGTCCCAGAACGGATCTACCTAATGGAGAGTACTGGGACGCTGTTGCATGTAAATAATCAAATATCCACTTCTTCATTCTTGCTTTCATCCTGCAGGAGAAAAGAGAAATAGATGTTCTAGTTTTATCCATCACAATTCTGGACAGCAAGACAAGGTACGCTATAATAAACACAAACCAGGGGCATTTAAGCTTCACTAATGAGTGGTATTTTGTGGACTGGATTTGGTTACTTTCCTTTAACCAATGAGTAAAGGTTGTTGGGAGATATAACTCGGAGAAGAGAAACTGTTTTCTGTCTAAAGGGCCAATCGAATAGCAAACAACAAACTAAGTCTTCAGAAACCCAACTTTATTAATAGTAAATCAAGAACAATTTTATCAAAGTAGATATATCTCTTCTATACAGTATAACTATCAACATTTTAAACTCTAAAGAAATGTAAGAAAAATCAATTAAATGATAAGAGAGAAAGACTAAACCCAAATCAGACTTAAAAGAGAAAATCAAGACCGTTGGCAGCTTAACATCTGAAGACTATTTGAATGTCCCGATGTATGGTGGTTAATTCGTATACCTATAAGAACACGCAATAATTCTGGTAAGAAAAAGACTGATTAATACAAGGATAATACTTTGGGGACATGACATGAAATATATGCATATGAGACGAGACGTAATGAAAGAGAAGTGACTAAGACACATATGAATTAAAACAGTAGTTTGTCCCCACTTGAATTGATAAGTGACTAAGACCCAAAGCCAAAGGTGTAATAAATCAATCTCACTAAAGAGAATTAAACAGTAGATTATCATAAGCCAGATATCAATATTCCACCGCTTACCACAATTACTAACCTTGCAAAGATCAGCCAACAACTTCGTTTTCAAGATAACCATGTCCATCTTAGCAACAAATTATCCTGCAAGAATATAACAATACATTGTTTTAGAATATTATATTGCTCATGTAAGCACGATGGGTGCTTCTGATGCTGAGCTACTACAGAACCCACCAAATATGAAGGAGTTTGACATAGAAAAGCACATGCAAGTAAGAATGTGTCCTGGATTTTTAGCTCTTGGAATAAGAAGGTTACTAGGATATATCTAGGTTGAATTATATAGTCTTCCAAACATAAGTCTTATTCTCGCAATAATCTATTAAAAATTAAAAAAATTACCACATCTGAATTAACAGAAAATTTGAGTGAAAAACGCCAAAATTAAAGAAAGAACATAAGATTATAAAAAACGACTATACCTCAACTGATCGGATCAGGTGGAAGAGAAGCTCATTTATCAACTTGATCTAACACTAAGATGTCTCTTGGAAAACTAACTGATTTCAAAGGTGGTTTTGCCAACACCGATGTGCATCTCTTGCATGGTTATAGCAGCTATCAGACAATATTCCATCTGAGAACCTCGCGGTGTGAGCCTGCGATACAAAATGAGCAAAAAATGAACTGATATCCAAATATTATCCACAGGTCATGGTTAGCCAGAAACACAATGTAATTTTCTCAAAATCAAAGCCAGTGCCTCTCGCTGTAACCGTGTGCTTTTAAGACAGTTCAAGGCATAAACTAGAAACTAGAAGATGGCAGGATAAGAGGCATAAACAATGGACTTGCCTAGATTGGGAGGTCTCAGCTAGTTCAATTTTATTATCTTATCTGCCTTCCCCCATGCACAAAACTCTTACATCATCCCCACCAAAAGTAATACGTAATTCGATTAACCCAAACCAAAAGCATTTCCAAGCTATAATTCCAACAATAAGGAACAATTAAAATGCCTAGATTTAAGATATGATAGTAACCCATTAATATAAAAAAGAGAGTATTTGGATTGGATTGAGTTAAAAACGAAAGCTAAAACAAACTAAGAAGAGAAATTGATAGCAAAAAAGTGAAGTAGGTAATTGAAAATTACCGAGGTGGCGACAGTAGTGATGGTCTGATTGCGGTATTGATGGCGTTGGTGGTGATGCACAAGCTATTATCAGTTTAGAGAAGAGAAGAAGAAGAAAAAAAAAAGTTATCTGTCGAGAGTTTTTGTGAATCAAAAACTAAAGACGGAGAAGCAGAAGAAAATTGCTAAAGTGGAACAAAAGAGCGAGGTAGAGGTTGTTTTTTTTTTTAATAAAAAGAACTAGATTATTAAAAAGATAAATATTACACCCCACTGACCCAGGGATAGGTTCAAACACTAACTGTGTCCCGATTGAAAAAAAAGGAGATCCATGGACACTCTTAGACGGACAAAGTCGGCCAAGATTTGCGTCATTTTCTCCACAAAACCCAAACGGTAATGAATTTAAGTCTGATATTTTGATGGTATATTCTGCTTATAAGATTCTACATTCCTACAAAAATGAGCAAGATTCGAGATGTATAAAACCACCATCTACCCCTTTGATTATCATCGTTCAAAATTAACGGTTTAAATTAAGATCGGTAGATGGTCGGGTTTGCATTTTATGGGTAGGAATATAAAGTCTTATAATTGCATCATTAAAATATTTTTTTCCATGGATCCTCCCTCTTGAAAAAAATAGACCCTATATGAATATTTCTAAAAGTATGTTTATCATGTAACCGTAAACACCACCGGTATGCTTAATAAGCAAAACAAGTTCTGAAACAGGTAAATGCCTAGCACCCAAAGCCCTTTCATTTCTCTCATTTCACAAATGCCAGATAATAGCATAAATCTTCTCCCAAATATCTTTGCATTTCCCTCTTAATTTACATTGAGACCGTACCTCAAAAAGACCAGAAAGTGTTGGAGGCATTACCCAATCCATTTTGAAAGCTTCCAAAAAAAATGCATCCATACTTCATGAGAGTACTTACAAATCACGAAAAGATGCTCAACCTCTTCATCCTTAACCTGATAATTACTAGGGTGAAGAAAATTACTAATGATACTCTTTAATTTTTATTATTAGATAAAGAGTACTACAATATTATTTAAAGAGTAATACTAATCAATGTTTTTTTATTATTTTTCTTTTCATTTTTAAAGAGTATTATTACAAGAAACTAGTTGGAAGCCTAACAAGCTAATCTCCAACAACAGATTACTACATTAGTTTAAATAGGTTATTGTGCTAGCCTACCAGTGAGCCTCATGAGGAACCAAGCATAAAAATTTCATTAAATGGAAAGGAAATACAAAACTGCTACTGAGCAGTTGGACACAACCTACTCATAGACTGAGAAATATTACATCCTTGACCATTGAAATTAGAATCCTCTAGGTTGTGCATATCAACTCTGTCTCTACGAAGGACGGGAACAATAAAATATGGAGAATTCACTTTCCACTTTTGGTTAAAATTATTGACTCCGGCATGCTTAGCAAGAACATCTGCAGTCTTGTTACTAGACCTAGAACTAAAGTGTACTAAAACATTACTAACTTTCCTAATTATTGACTTACATTCAGCTAAAAAATACTTATCTTCCCATCTGTCATTGACTTGACTGCTTTTCTTGATTCCTTCCATTACATCTCTGGTATCTCCTCCAATGATAAATTTACTTTTAGCATTATCTTCAACCCATTTAATTGCATTGTATAGAGCCAAGGATTCAGCTTGATCAATGTCTCTAGCTCTGACTGTAATTGTCACTGCCTCCAGGAAGACCCCTGAATGATTACGAACAATAAGATACAAACCAGCTTTGTTAGTTTTATGTAGAATAAAAACATTTATATTTATTTTCAACCATAAAACAGGAGGAGGTTTGTAGCTCTGATCTCTACTTTTTCTAACTAATTGACATTGTAGGTGCAAATGATCACTATTCATGTTGATGCAGATATTATTATGTAAACAAAATCTAAAAATATGCTTGATAATGATCCTAGGATGCTGGTTTTTCTTCTCAAACACTTTCTAGCTTCTGTGTTAGAGCATAGCTCGGTTGAACCCACCAAGCGTTGGTATGTCAAGTTTGGTTGTCATATTTTAGTGAGCCAAAACTCATTTTATGAGTCGCTTGATTATGTACTAGAGTCAACTTCGTATAGGTTAGCTTGAAAGTATTAGGATATGAGACATTACAAGTATTGCGAAGACTTGAAGAAGTGAAGAAGTAAGGAACTACAACAACAACATCATCCTTCCACTTGAGGTTAGTGATATTTGACTTGAACTGTTTCATTCCCTAACGTATCTTTCAAGTATTGCATATTGAAAACAAAACTGTGAAGCATGAATGACACTCTAGTTAGACATAGTATTAAGGAATACAATACGAGGTTTATTGCTTAACCATTAAACTTTGTGGATAAGACATCGACATAATCGTTTGAATGATATTGTGATTATGTATGGGTATAAGGTGAAGATTTCATCCTAGGAAAAAATGTTTTACATTTATTTTAAGGAAATAAATTCATGAACTTGTTTTGTGAATCGAAAAGGAAATCGCTAGGCATTATTGGTATTGTTATTCATTGCATATCTTGTTAACAACCAATATGTGTGATTAGTATAACCGCGCATGACTTGTTTATGTTCTTGGTAATACTATTCACAAATGCCTGACTTTTGTATTGGTATGACTTTAATTAGTGAAACCGATCTTAAGTATCACCTGAGATGGTATGATCGATTTTGTGATTTTGTGTATGACCGACTCTGGGTAAAGGAGAACCGATCCTAGTAAGAGGTGCAACACATCACAAAGGGGAATCGATCCTTGTATGAGGTACAACAAGTTTTAGCAGAAAGGGGAACCGATCCTATGGACATGTGCAACAAGTACAAGTTAGATACCATATATATGTGGGGAATCGATCCTAGTACCTAGTCAACCGAATTTTTGGAAAGCTAGTGTGACTATGCACAATACTCACATGGAGGTAGAACCGAAACTTGTTTTGGTAGAACCATGAAACCCATGATTTGTGATTGAGTGTTCTTGATCAATCACATAGTTCTTGAAAGTCAGATGAACCAATTCTAAACTTGTTTGGAAGTGTGGCAAATCGGTTTCAAGGTTGTAAGTATGAAAGAGGACTTACAAAGTAATGATGTCGACATACTTTGAACATGTGCAGTAACGCTAATCTTTAATTGTTCAAAGTTATTCCTTAATAGTTAAAGGAACAAAATCATGGATCGAATAAAATAAATTGAGAATCTTTTATTTAAGGTTTTTAATTTTATTTTAGGAAAATGAAAATTAGTAATGTGCATTTACTGGTTGGAGATTTTCCAAGAGATTTTTGATCATTATTTGGACAAAGCATTTCCAGGAATTATGGAAATCGAATCTGGAATATATTGCATATCTTGAGAATATTTTCGGTTTTGGAAATTCCTTGGTGTCCAAACTTCCTTGGTCTATAAATATGAAAGTTTGCATTTCAAGCAAACTAATCCTGAGTACAGCAAGAACTATCTCAGTTGTGTTGTTACTGGTGAAGCCGCCTATTCGGAGAGGAGAGTAACCTAATTAGGCGAAATATCTTACGGCCGCTCAGTTTAAAGACTTCTTTGGGATTGAGAAGCTCTATTAATTAGTACCATTGGTGGGAAACTGGATAATTGCAGTTTATCTTTTGTTTTCGATTGATTTGATTGACTACGGTGGTTGAACTTTGATCGCACCTAGTTTGTTTATGCTTGAGAATCTTCTCTTCTGATATAAGATTCACTCAAACTAGATTGAAGTTTCGACGGGGATCTTTAAACTGTTTGTAGATCTAAAGACGTCTTGTGATAATCCATTGTTAACAGACTCCGTTTTGTGCATGATTGATCACAAGAGATTCAAGTTGATTGTGTGCAGGTATTTATTGAAGATCTAAGAAGATTTGAAGACAAAGAAGATATTGAAGATTTTTGATTTGGGATTCATAATCTTTGGTGTGCACAATACTTGTTTCGGTATAGAGGATCCAACTATAATCGGTTTATCCTTGTGGTAGATTAGATTGATTATTTTTGTAGATCGGAATCAATACGATTCTTTGTGATTAAAAGTATTGATTATAAAATATTAACAATTACTTCGGTAGTTGATCATAAGATAGATCTAAGAACCTGACGAAGGAGTTTATTGAGATAAACAGAAGAGCCTTTGTCGAACTCACATCACTTGGTTGAAAAGAGTTGCTACCAAACAGATTTGTTATTCCTTTACTGTTTGGAATACGAACCAAAGGAATTGTTCCAAGTACGTGACTTATTCTTAAGTTGGAGGCTTGGGAATACAGACGGAACTAGGTGAACTATAGGTTTAGTTGCTTGGTCTCAACTATACGAAGTTGGTTTGATTTTGTATAGCGACTTAATCGAGAGTATTCCACCTGGACAAGGTCCCTGGGTTTTTCTGCATTTACGGTTTCCTCGTTAACAAAATCTTGTTGTGTCTTTTACTTTTCTATTTCCGCAATTATAATTGTTTTTATTATAATTAGAAGTAAAATACACAAACGTTAATTCCTATTTACTTGATAAGTAATCATATTGTGTTTGGTTAAGTCCGAACCTTTTTATCAAGTAAACATACTTCGTTGTTGTATTGTCTCGATCTCGTATCCATAGACGATCACACGAAGTGTGAACCGATTTATTGTATTGTCTCGACTCGCCTCCATAGACAATCACTTTCGGAGAAAGGACTTATAGGTGGAAAAGTTTTAGATTGAGGTATATTTGGGTACCCTCGTCTTTTCAATTGGTATCAGAGCATGCAAACATGAAAATATCTAACAATCTGTGTTTGGTGCGATCCAACCTATAAGAATGAACTCTAGTTCTCATGAATCGACTTCAATTAACGTACCTCCAAGATTTGACGGAACAAACTATCTATGGTGGAAATATGTTATGAGATTTTTTCTTCAATCACGAGACTTTAATACATGGCTATTAGTCGTCGATGGTTATAATTACCCAATGGTAGAAAATTTGGAAACTGAGTTTAAACGCTTAGTGGAGTTTTCAAACGAAGAAAAGGCTTTTGCTAAGCAGAATTCGGATGGTTTGAATGCCATTATACATGTTGTTAGTTGTGATTTACAACATCATGTATCAACTTGTCAAACTTCGAAAGAAGCTTTGGATAATCTTCAGATCGTATTCGAAGGAAACACATCAGAGAAAGAAGCTAGGCTTCAAACTCTTATGTCCGATTGGGAAAATCTTTGAATGGATGACAACGATATGTTTGAAGAGTTTCATATTAGACTCTCTGAGATAATCAATGCCTCTTTCTCTCTTGGAAAGACTATTTATGAAAAGGATATAGTATGCAAAATTCTCAGATCGTTGCCATCTAGATACGATTATAAAAAGCATGCAATCATTGAAGCTAATGATCTTTCATCTCTATCTACAAGTTCCCTAATTGGAAAACTGAAGATATTGGATCAAGAAAATTTTTCTAAACAAAAAGACAATTTGGCCTACAAAGCCATAAAAAGGGTTCCGACTCAATATTCGGAAGATTCTGAAGATCAGGAAGATCAAACTGCTGAAGATGAAGCTGAACTAAATCATCATTTGTCTCTTATTACTCAACGATTCAAAAAACTATTGAGACATCGAAAAACAAAATCACTTGTGTCAAAAGGAAAAACTGTTCCTTCACATAAACGTGAAGACACCTGGGATGATGATGATATTATTCCTCAATGCTACAAGTGTAGAGGGTTCGGTCATATCTCACCAGACTGTCCAACTAAGGACACACAGTGGAAAAGAAATGCTTACACTGCCACACTTGATTATTGTCCTAATGAGAATGATCAAGTTGATGAGATAGATCATGTTGCAATTATTGCAGAAGTTTATGACTCTGAATTTCTTCCAACTCTAGATACTCAAGAAGAGTTTACTCCTTCGATTTTGAAAGAAATATTTCCATGTAAAGATAAAATAGCTCATCCTCTTGAATCTGACATCATTGAAATAAAATCATCGCTTGATCAACTCAAACTGAGTCTTTTGAATGATAAAGAAAAATTTAACAAGCGACTGAAGAAAACCGAGGTTACTCAATACTCCGAAAAGGTACAAGTATCTAAACTCATTCTCGATATTAAGTCTTGCCAAGATGAGATAAGGAATTTAAAAGCAGAAAATCAGAATATGAGAGATAGACTCAATTGCTTTGATAAATCATCACGTGGTATGAATGTATCAAGAGACAAGGAGGTAAGGCTAAATAAATCTGTGGAATCTAGATCCAGAAAACGCAACAACTCTGGTGTGTGCTTCTTGTGCAAACAAAAAGGGCATTTTCAAAGGCAATGTCCTGATACTAAACAGAGAGAGAGACTGTATAAAACCGGAAAATCAAGATCTAAGTGTAGATCAAAGATCTCTTCAAAAATGGAGGATAAGTTCTTCGAACATCATGATCTTACATCAAGATTTGAAGTTGAACCTAGAAGTTCAAACGTGATGTCTTCTCAACCATGTAAGAATGTTGAAATCTTCAAGGGAACAACCAAAAGGCGACTATCTAACTGGTTATCATGGATCCTTACGTGTTACCCTTAAAAGTATACAGTAAGGATATAGATGTAAATATTTTGGATAAAAATATTCCTAAAAATTAATTTTTCGGTTAAGAATTTAATTGAAATAATATTCTCAAATATTTTTTGAGAAAAAGTTTTAGAACTTATAAGAGGGAAGACCTCTTACTTCATTTTCATAGATATTTGACAGTATGTCTACCTCTAGTTGCAACTCTCGCAAAACCGAAAAATTCTGGACTATATTGTTTCCCAACAAGAAACTTCGTCTCGAGTCTTCTAATGGTGATTCTGATTCATCTCCAGAACTTCAACAGGATGTTCATAATGAAGACATCTCTTCTCTCAATGGTAATCTTCTCAAGAATCTTTCACTAAAATTAAATCTAATCTTATGTGAAGTAAGGAACATGGAAAAGGATTTGCGAAAGGAAGTTAAGGAAGTCAATGACAATGTTGTTAGTCTTGAATCAAGACTAGTGATAATAGAAGATGATTGGAATCCGATAAAATCTTCTGATCCGGCTTCAATTTTGAAGGATGCTCTAAAAGGCTGAAATTAGAGTTTCAAAAATGAAAAAATAGACATCAATGTTTGATTTCTTTCAATAATTGTGTAAGGTCTATTTTATGAATAAAACTATTATTATGAATAAAATTATTTGATTTATAAATTTTCTTGTGATAGTTTTTGATTTACATAGCCTGTGCTTGAATTCTTTATTATTGCTATGTATGTTTATGGGATGTTTGATTTTGGTTTTATTACCTTGATATTCGATCTCATAATGTTGTGAACCCTTATGGTTTGGGTGACTTTTTGAGTTAACAGGATTAAGTTCTAGCCCATGTTGGTAGGCTTTATCAAAAGGATCATGAGGGTTCTGATAGAAACAATATGTGAAAAAGTCACAATATGTTGAATCAGTTTTGGTTTAGCATAAAAGCATATGTGTTTCGAGGGTTTTCAACTTTTGCTTGCAATAGTTAAAAACCGGTTTTCAACCTTTCTCTGGTAAAGGTTGGTTGTTGTTATTCTTTCGTTTTGCATAAGGATGACAACATAAAGATATTTCGATATCAATTCTCCCTGGAAGAAGATGCAAACATATTGGATAAGAGGATGCGAAATTTGAGGTAACGAGTTTGTTAGTTAATCGTTTTCCTGTTTAAGAAAAGCCTGATTTTATTTCATATATTTATTGCTTTTGCTTAACAAAATTTCGGTACAATTGATGTTTTATTCCATTATGTGTGTATGGATGTGTGTGTGATTCAATTGTTTCTGGTTAAGAAAAACTATTGTTATCTTGCTTTATTGTGTGGTATCAATCGTTTAGGCTTACAAAATTTCGGTGCAATTGCGGTGCTTTAATGTCTATGTTGTGTCAATTGCTTTCGGTTGAGGTGAATAATTATGCAAGTTTATTTATTTTGGTTTGTATAAATTGTTTATGGCGTAACGAAAGAAAAGGTTTACGGGATAATTGTTTAGTCAATTCGATTCCGGATAAGAGAAACTAAGTTAATTCTGATCTTAGTGAGACTTATCAAAGTGGAGGTTTCGGTTATTCAAGTCTAATCGAATTCCTTAAAAAGAAATTCTAGTTAACTAACCTAGTACTTGTCTTGTTTAAAAGTTAAAGGTCTAAGTTATATGTTTAACTAGAACCTGATGAGAAAAATAGAGTTATCTTTATTTTAGTCTTATCGAACAAGCGATTGTATTTGTACAATCGGTTTAGCAAAGGAACTAAGGTACTTAGTTGATTTTTGGTTTGCTAAACTATTAGGAAAAATTGCTTCGGGAAATTGTTTCCTTGATAACATATCAAAACATAATTACTTTGTAGTTTCGGTTTTGATATTGGTTATCAAAAATGGTGTGTGGAACCCTAGTGCTTAACTCTATAGGTTGATCCTTTTCGGTTTGTCCTTTCTTTTTTTCGTTCTTTGTCATTTTGTGACAAAAAGGGGGAGAAATATATGGATTAAACAAGTGATATTGGTATTGATTTATATTGATTGGTATCACTAAAGGAAAGGACAATTTTGCTTAAACGTTTATCTAACGAAAGAGTAAAAGCATAGACTAAGGGGGAGTAACATATCATATGATACTTGTAGAATATGGACTACAAGGGAATAACAAAGACGTGCATATTGATAAAATCTACCTATCTTACCTTTAGGGGGAGTATTAGCTTTGTTATTATAATGTCAACAACGACATTTATGGATTATATGTATACAGGTTATTGTGTTGTTGAATTCGGGAATCAAGCGTATGTGTAATGAATTCTTGTGATGTAAGAGTTCTGTCACTAAAATTGACAAAGGGGGATATTGTTAGACATAGCTCGGTTGAACCCACCAAGCGTTGGTATGTCAAGTTTGGTTGTCATATTTCAGTGAGCCAAATCTCATTTTAAGAGTCGCTTGATTATGTACTAGAGTAAACTTCGTATAGGTTAGCTTGAAAGTATTAGGATATGAGACATTACAATTATTGCGAAGACTTGAAGAAGTGGAGAAGTAAGGAGCTACAACAACAACATCATCCTTCCACTTGAGGTTAGTGATATTTGACTTGAACCTGTTTCATTCCCTAACGTATCTTTCAAGTCGTGCATATTGAAAACAAAATCACGAAGCATGAATGACACTCTAGTTAGACATAGTATTAAGGAATACAATACGAGGTTTATTGCTTAACCATTAAACTTTGTAGATAAGACATCGACATAAATGTTTGAATGCTATTGTGATTATGTATGGGTATAAGGTGAAGATTTTATCCTAGGAAACAATGTTTTACATATGAAGGAAGTAAATTCATGAACTTGTTTTGTGAATCGAAAAGGAAATCGCCAGGCATTATTGGTATTGTTATTCATTGCATATCTTGTGAACAACCAATATGTGTGATTAATATAGCCGCTCATGACTTGTTTATGTTCTTGGTAAAACTATTCACAAAGGCCTGACTTTTGTATTGGTATGACTTTTATTAGTGAAACCGATCTTAAGTAATCACCTGCGATGGTATGATCGATTTTGTGATTTTGTGTATGGCCGACTCTGGGTAAAGGGGAACTGATCCTAGTAAGAGGTGCAACACATCACAAAGGGGAATCGATCCTTGTATGAGGTGCAGCAAGTTTTAGCAGAAAGGGGAACCGATCCTATGGACATGTGCAACACGTTTTTAGGCAAAGGGGAACCGATCCTAAGGACATGTGCAGCAAGTACAAGTTAGATACCATATAAATGTGGGTAACCGATCCTAGTACCTAGTCCACCGAATTTTTGGAAAGCTAGTGTGACTATGCACAATACTCACATGGATGTAGAACCGAAACTTGTTTTGGTAGAACCGTGAAACCCATGATTTGTGATTGAGTGTTCTTGATCAATCACATAGTTCTTGAAAGTCAGATGAACCAATTCTAAACTTGTTTGGAAGTGTGGAAAATCGGTTTCAAGGTTGTAAGTATGAAAGAGGACTTACAGTACAAAGTAAGGATGTCGACATACTTTGAACATGTGCAGTAACGCTAGCCTTTTTTTTTCAAAGTTATTCCTTAATAGTTAAATGAAGAAAATCCAGGATCGAATAAAATAAATTGAGAATCTTTTATTTAAGGTTTTTAAGTTTATTTTAGGAAAATAAAAATTAGTAATGTGCATTTACTAGTTGGAGATTTTCCAAGAGATTTTTGATCATTATTTGGACAAAGCATTTTCAGGAATTATGGAAACCAAATCTGGAATATATTGCATATCTTGAGAATATTTTCGGTTTTGGAAATTCCTTAGTGTCCAAACTTCCTTGGTCTATAAATATGAAAGTTTGCATTTCAAGCATACTAATCCTTCGTACAAAAAGAACTATCTTAGTTATGCTGTTACTAGTGAAGCCGCCTATTCGGAGAGGAGAGTAACCTAATTAGGCGAAATCTCTTACGGCCGCTCAGTTTAAAGACTTCTTTGGGATTGAGAAGCTCTATTAATTAGTACCATTGGTGGGAAACTGGATAATTGCAGTTTATCTTTTGTTTTCGATTGATTTGATTGACTAACGGTGGTTGAACTTTGATCGCACCTAGTTTGTTTATGCTTGAGAATCTTCTCATCTGATATAAGATTCACTCAAACTAGATCGAAGTTTCGATGGGGATCTTTAAACTATTTGTAGATCTAAAGACGTCTTGTGATAATCCATTGTTAACAGACTCCGTTCTGTGCATGATTGATCACAAGAGATTCAAGTTGATTGTGTGCAGGTGTTTATGAAGATCTAAGAAGATTTGAAGACAAAGAAGATATTGAAGATTTTTGATTTGGGATTCATAATCTTTGGTGTGCACAATACTTGTTTCGGTATAGAGGATCCAACTATAATCGGTTTATCCTTGTGGTAGATTAGATTGATTAGTTGTGTAGATCGACATCAATACAATTCTTTGTGATTAAAAGTATTGATTACAAAATCTTAATAATTACTTCGGTAGTTGATCATAAGATAGATCTAAGAACCTGACGAAGGAGTTTATTGAGATAAACAGAAGATCCTTTGTCGAACTCACATCACTTGGTTGAAAAGAGTTGCTACCAAACAGATTTGTTGTTCCTTTATTGTTCGGAATACGAACCAAAGGAATTGTTCCAAGTACGTGACTTATTCTTAAGTTGGAGGCGTGGGAATACAGATTTTAACTAGATGAACTATAGGTTTAGTTGCTTGGTCTCAACTATACGAAGTTGGTTTGATTTTGTATAGCGGCTTAATCCTGAGAGTATTCAATTCTGGACAAGGTCTCGGGGTTTTTCTGCATTTGCGGTTTCCTCGTTAACAAAATCTTGTTGTGTTTTTTACTTTTCTATTTCCACAATTATAATTGTTTTTATTATAATTAGAAGTAAAATACACAAACGTTAATTCCTATTTACTTGATAAGTAATCCTATTGTGTTTGGTTAAGTCTGAACCTTTTTATCAAGTAAACATACTTCGTTGTTGTATTGTCTCGATCTCGTATCCATAGAAGATCACACAAAGTGTGAACCGATTTATTGTATTGTCTCGACTCAGTCTATAGACAATCACTTTCAGAGAAAGGACTTATAGGTGGAAAAGTTTTAGATTGAGGTATATTTGGGTACCCTCGTCTTTTCATTCTGGCTTCTATATTTGCCACATAGTGACTGCAGCAAGGTTTATCAAACCTTTGTTAGCAACTGATACCAGATTACATTTAT
Organism: Papaver armeniacum; assembly: GCA_023531295.1. Lineage (NCBI taxonomy): Eukaryota > Viridiplantae > Streptophyta > Magnoliopsida > Ranunculales > Papaveraceae > Papaver > Papaver armeniacum. The sequence goes on from JAJJWW010018358.1 coordinate 59,103, forward strand.
TTAACCAAGATAAAATCCAATGTTGAATGATTTGATGTTTGAGAGCTTCCTGCAAAATTGTGTTAGATGTCCCAAACCAAATGGCTCAGCAAATGGACAAGCTAAAAGCAGATGATCTTTAGTTTCCACTTCCTGAAGACACATCCGGCAATTTGGATCTTCAACTTTATCTATATGTAGAAATCTATCTGAGACAGGGAGATTATCATGCATAATCTTCCATAAGAACATCTGGCATTTATGAGGAATCTGCATATGCCAAATCATGAGCCATATTTTCTTCTGCTGAGTTTGTTGAGTCTCATGATGTGAAGACATAATAACATTATAAGTTGAATTAACTGAAAATTCTCCATTTCTTGTTAAAGACCATTGTTACATCATAGCTCGATTGAATTCACCAAGCGTTGGTATGTCAACTTTGGTTTTCATATTTTAGTATCAAAACTCATCTAGAGACGCTTGATTAAATATTTGAGTCAACTTCGTTTAGGTTAGACTAGAAAGTATAGGAATGCCTAGATGTACAAGTATTACTCCGAAGACCTGAAGAATGAGAAGAAGTAACGACTACAACGACGACATCATCCTTCCACTTGAGGTTAGTAATATTGACTTGATCTTGTTTCCATTCCTAACGTATCTTTTAAGTCGTGCTATATTGAAAACATAACATGCGAAGCTGTATATATTGTATATAATACTCTAGTGATGTGACTTGGTTATAATAGTATGATCAAATTGTCAAGGAAACATATTACGAAGTATAAATGCTTATCTTTTGAAATTTTGTAAATACGACATCGACATAATCTATTGTATATAGTTATTTGATTATGTGTGCACTATATAGGTATGATTTCATCCTAGAAAATTATGTATATTTACATTAGTTTAAGGAAGTAGATGTATGAACTTGTTTTCATAATCGAAAGGGAAATCATGGTTGGTCTTGTTATTCATTGAATATCTTTTGGATGACCAATGGAAGATGACTATGGTAGAACCTATCTTAACTTTGTTGAGACTTGAGGTATAGCCGGTCATAGACTATGACATATAGCTAGTTGGAATCGGTCACAAGTAACTTTGGAATTCAATGTGTAACCGATCACAAGTTATATTGGAATGCAAGTTGTAACCAGTCACAAGTTACTTTGGGAACAAAGGTATAACCGGTCACAAGATAAATTGGGAAGTTAGTTATAATCGATCACAAGCTACCTTTGGGAATCAAGGTGTAACCGATCACAAGATAACTAGGGAAGCAAGGTGTAACTGGTCTTAAGCTACTTTGTAGAGCAAGGTGTAACCGATTACAGCCTATATTGGGAATCATGTTATAACCGTATATGGAGTGACGGTTTAATCGGTTCTATTTTACAAAACCAATATCCATGGTTGACATATTTCTTCAGGGTGCGTGTGAATTAGGGTTTTGGGTTTGTAAAGATGAGAAGCTTCCAGATGTCGACTTATTTGAACATGTACATAACTCTTATCATTTATTGTTCAAAGATATTCCTTTATACTCAAGGTGATCCCAGGTCCGAAAAAGTGAAAAACATTTAATTATGATTTTCATCATATATGTTTTAATTACCAGCAATTAAAGCATATCCTCTGGAATATATTATTATCTAATGTTCTAAACTAATACTCCCTCCGTTCCAATTTACTTGATTTTTTAGGGTTTTTTCTGTGTTCCAAAATAGATGAGGGTTTAAGTATTTTCCCCAAATTCTCACTGATTTACCCTTGCTTTGGAACCACAACATACTATTAATTCTTATTGGAATCAACAGATAAATGATTATTCCAAGGATTTGGATGGAATATTTTGTTTATCTCAAGTAAATTACAACGAGAATCGTAATTTACATTAAATTTAGAAACTAAAAACTAGGTGGTTTAAAATTTTAGGAAGCTATTAATATGGGTAAGTTTAGCAAAAAATTATTCTCGCTGTTGTTTCTTAATTTGCGTGAAAAACTCTATAACGTCAAGTAAATCGGAACAGAGGGAGTAATAGAAGTTTTTCCATGAGAGTTTTCAGAAATATTGGTTAACATTTATTGGCAATAGGAAAACCAAATTTAGGTACTTTAATGCATATCTTGAGAATATTTTCGGTTTTGGAATTTCCTTGTTGTCCAAACAACCTTAGTCTATAAATACCTGAGTTTGCATTTCTTGAAAACTATCCCAAGAGCCAGGCAAACTTCATTTCTTGTTGTTTCTGGTGGAGCCGTCTATTCAGAGATGAAAGTACCCTAATTAGGCGAAATCTCTTACGAAGTTTAAAGACTTCAGTGGGGTCAAGAAGCTCTACGAATACCCGTTGGTGGGAAACTAGATAATTACAATGTTATTAGTTTTTGATTATTGATTTGATTGACTAACGGTTGTTGAAACTTTGATTGCACCTAGTTTGTTTATTCTTGAGAACCTTGTCTTCTGATATAAAGCTCACTCAAACTAGATCAAAGTATTAACGCGATCTTTGAAACCATATTCAGATCTAAAGACATCTTGTGATAATCCATTGTTAACAGACTTCGTTCTGTGCGTGATTGATCACAAGATGATTCAAGTTGTGTTGTGCAGGTTATTGAAGGAAAAAGAAGATTTGAAGACGAAGAAGAATTCTTATTAGTTTTTGTATATTGTAGATTTAGTGCACAAACCTTGATTGGCTAGGATCCAACTAGAATCGGTTTATATTTGATAGATTCGATTGATTAGTCGCGTGATATCGGCATCGCTTTGTAGCTTCTCTTTGAGATCTATATTGATTGATTGTGAATTTAGAAATTGATTAGTTTGGTAATCAAAGTTTAGATTCATCGAACCAGACAAAGAAGTTTATTTTATTAAACATAAGAGCCTTTTTCAACAACTCACATATCTTCTAGCAAGATTGATTAAAGTGGTTACCGAACAGATTCTTCATTTTCTGTTTGGAATACGATCCAAAGGACTTGTTATTCACGTGCGTGACTCTAGAAGTCGAAGGCGCATGGATACTGACGAAACTAAGTAGCTAGGGGTAGTTTGCTTGGTCTCAACTATAAGAAGTTGGTATTATATTTTGTATAACGACTTAATTCCGAGAGTATTCAAAACTGGACAATGTCCCGGGGTTTTTATGAATTTGCGGTTTCCTCGTTAACAAAATCTTGTTGTGTCATTTACTTTTACTATTCCGCAATTATATTTAGTTTAAATAATTTAAAGTAAATTGCACTTGTACGATAATTTCGTAACACTTGATATTGATCCTATAGAGTTTCGGTTATTACCGAACCTATTATCAAGTGCACACTTTGTTGTCTTATCGTCTCAATCTTGTATCCATAGTCAATCACAGAAGTGATCTTGTAGTTGTATTGTCTCGATCTCATATCCATAGACGATCACACGATGTGTGATCCGAATCTTCCTCATTTAGTATTAGTATTATTCAGTAGTTTCTTTGAAGGGCATCCACTTTCCTTACTGTATTATCTGGAATGTGCATACATCCCATCTGATATTGAGCCATAGCACTGACAATAGATTGTGTTAGAGCATAGCTCGGTTGAACCCACCAAGCGTTGGTATGTCAAGTTTGGTTGTCATATTTTAGTGAGCCAAAACTCATTTTATGAGTCGCTTGATTATGTACTAGAGTCAACTTCGTATAGGTTAGCTTGAAAGTATTAGGATATGAGACATTACAAGTATTGCGAAGACTTGAAGAAGTGAAGAAGTAAGGAACTACAACAACAACATCATCCTTCCACTTGAGGTTAGTGATATTTGACTTGAATAGTTTCATTCCCTAACGTATCTTTCAAGTCTTGCATATTGAAAACAAAACTGTGAAGCATGAATGACACTCTAGTTAGACATAGTATTAAGGAATACAATACGAGGTTTATTGCTTAACCATTAAACTTTGTGGATAAGACATCGACATAATCGTTTGAATGATATTGTGATTATGTATGGGTATAAGGTGAAGATTTCATCTTAGGAAAAAATGTTTTACATTTATTTTAAGGAAGTAAATTCATAAACTTGTTTTGTGAATCGAAAATGAAATCGCCAGGCATTATTGGTATGTTATTCAATGCATATCTTGTGAACAACCAATATGTGTGATTAGTATAACCGCGCATGACTTGTTTATGTTCTTGGTAAAACTATTCACAAATGCCTGACTTTTGTATTGGTATGACTTTTATTAGTGAAACCGATCTTAAGTATCACCTGAGATGGTATGATCGATTTTGTGATTTTGTGTATGACCGACTCTGGGTAAAGGGGAACCGATCCTAGTAAGAGGTGCAACACATCACAAAGGGGAATCGATCCTTGTATGAGGTGCAGAAAGTTTTAGCTGAAAGGGGAACCGATCCTATGGACATGTGCAACAAGTACAAGTTAGATACCATATATATGTGGGGAATCGATCCTAGTACCTAGTCAACCGAATTTTTGGAAAGCTAGTGTGACTATGCACAATACTCACATGGAGGTAGAACCGAAACTTGTTTTGGTAGAACCATGAAACCCATGATTTGTGATTGAGTGTTCTTGATCAATGATCGGTTGTCAGCCGACACAAATATAAATTACACTTTCTTACTACTCAAAATATATAATGAAGCAAGGGCAAGAAAGGATCATTCCCACAGAGAGGACTAGGTTGTCAAATTGTTTCGGTTCCCTATAAATAATACCGGGGGTTTTGTGATTTTTATATAATAAACTAAATAAAAGCAAACAATAAAAAGTAAACACGCAAATCAAGGATGAGAAAGTATTGGTCATGGATTTCATCTTCAATCACAAACATGTTTTCAACATAATAACTAGAATTGATATTTTAATCTCAACTTTTATCAAAGGCCCTAGAATACCTTGATCGCAAGAATATCCCGCTAATCTCCTCTTGTCATCAACAAACACATTAAAAGATTCAAATATGAATTCTATCTAAATGAACAACCTAACGTGTAAAAGCACTAATCAAGTTTAATTCCCTAGATGCATTAGGTTCTATGAAATCAGGCCAATCAAAGCAATCGAACGTGTAAAAGCAGTAATCCGATTTAACAAAGGTTATGGTTCACATATGATCATAAGAATATATCACTACAAACTATAATCATAATTATGCTACTTCAAATCAGGAATTATCACTTTTGCGTATAATAACCCTAATCTAGCAAAAGACATACATGTGAGTTCTACCAATTTGCAACTTGACAAAACAAACATTCAATCGTATGACAATATTAATGGTGAATCATAAACGATAATATGAGAGAAAACTAATTTATTGAACAAACACTCATGTTTGGAAACCCAACTAATCCATAACCAAAAGAAAACTCTAGCTCATATTCATGGAGTTCATAATAAGAAGAAAGAGAAAAGACTTCATGGTTTCTAAACCCTAGAAAACAAAGTAGAGGCAAAGATTGAAAAAGATATCCCCATAATTGTAAAAGTCTTTCCTTTAAATAGCTCTCTTGTTTCCAAAATTAGGTCTAATCTTCAAAAGTCCATTAGATAGAAGTCCTCCAAGCCCATGTGTGAGAAAACCCATGTAGAAAATATGCCCAAAAATATGTTGCTGGGAAACTGGTATTGTGGTCGGAAAAGTCGCCGGCAAACTATTTCAGGTGACCGGTAAAGTCAAACTGGTCACCGATCAACTGGATAAACTCGGTCAACGGTCACTGAGTCAACTCGGTGATGTCATGAGTCAGAGCCGAGTCAGATGTCTAACCAGCTGAATTGGCCTACTTGTCAGACCATTGCACAGGCCAGAGCTGTGCTGCACTATCATTGTGCATCACCAGTGCACTTCCAGCCATAATGGCTGCTTCCTACACACACATTCCTAGCCACTGCCATCCATTCTAGTCACATAACCAACTCAGCTGCTACTCTACAATCACCATATCCCTGCTTAACCACCTGCATCATAACATACATCTACTCATTCCACATTCCCTGCAGCTCAGTCGTTCAACTTTCCAACCCATCGATTATTCACCAGCGGATTCAAATCAGCCCCCTTCTCAACTTGGCATTCATAATCAACTTCAATTTGAGCTTCAACTTCATTGCATTTCCAACTACAACTGCATAAATCATTGTCCAATTCCACACTGTCACAAAGATCACTCACGAGCCAACTCATCCTAACTCTTGACTCGCAGCTCTTCATCTTAATTTTCTACACCCAATGACTCTGCCATCTGCATCATACACCACAAGCACCATTTTACCAAAAAAACCCATTTCAGTTCTCATTCAATGATAAACACAATAATACAGCATCATCCATTTCTTGTGCACCACCTAAAGCATCAAAACTCGGCCATAACCCAATCCATTCCATAACAGCACAACCACCAGTTTCCTACAACTTCAATTTGTTCCATCACCAGTTCATGCTCAAGCCATAAACTCTCATTCTATCTCCATACAACTGCAACACTGTCACAACCAACTGAAGCTGCTCCATTCTGCATTCATCAATTGCTTGTTCTCAACTGCAATTTCGACCACCAACACCTTCTCCTAGTTCTTCTGCCAGCCAGTTTCTCAGACCCTAACTGCAATTCAATCCAAGTTCCACTAATGGCGCAGACTCATCTTCAAATGCATCGCAACTCCATCGACTACCAGAAGCACCTCCATCATCTACCAGCAACACCTCCATCTCTACCAATACCAATTTCCATTTGAACTTGTATCTGCAAATCCAATTCATAAATTTTAATCCTTCGGTTCCAGCTCATAGTCAGTCACAGCATCACCCATTAGCTTCTCTGCACTTCCTATCAAAATAGCTAGCTGACCGAACACCACCAACAACATCTGAATTTCAGCTCAATCCCCATTTCAGAAGCTCCTTCATAGTGCACCCTGCACACAACCAACACCAGTACCACATTCTCTATTGCTTCAATTGAAAGCTACAACTCCACCATCGTACCCAAGATCAGACCACCAATTATTTAGCATCTTTCTCAGCTTCAGAATCATCATCTATCAACCCCCAAGTATTCACTGTCTTGAGTTCAATATCAAATCCTCCATAACTCCAATTGGAAGCAACTTCGCCTAATTCTCTCATAACCCCTTGCAGATTCCTTCTCGAACTCATTCTCTTCCATCAATTACTGTTCAACCCTTCTCTTCAAATCCCAAATCACAGCAGCTTAAACCCTAGATCCAATTCCCTTAAAATTCTGCCTCAGATTCAATCTGCGTTTCTGACTTCAACAACGTTATCACCATCATCTTCATCCTGTTAATCTCTCGATCTCTATTTCCTGCAGAAGCAGCCACACCTCCTCCCTTATCACTGACCTTCAACAATTCGACATCAAAAAACCCTTGAATCTCCTTAATCGAACAATCACAGACACCCATCACTTTCATCAGTTCCAATTCTTCATCTCTGCCTCAAAATCGGTACAGAACCAGCTTCATCGTCTTAATTTCAGATGGAAATCAGCTCAGCATGCGCCTCCCTTTCCTTTCTCTCAATTCATTTTAGGTGAACAAATAATTGAGAAGTAATCTTCTCTCGATTTTAGGGTACTGAAGTAAGGCTCGTTATACAACACCTGGTAATCTTGATAAGGGATAACTACGCTTGTTGTCCCTTAACCTAGGATCGGCTCCTGACAGTGTCTGCCCATGTAATGACCTTTTTGCCCTTTCAGCTCAAATTGAATCATTTCTTCTTATTTTTCTCCGTGCGACTCCAGAGTACCTAAAAACTCAAGAATACGCGTAAAGTACATAATTCACAAGAAAAATAGCAAAGAAATCGTAACTACTAGATACTAAATTAGGTGTTTTAGATACCTATCAATCAATCACATAGTTCTTGAAAGTCAGATGAACCAATTCTAAACTTGTTTGGAAGTGTGGAAAATCGGTTTCAAGGTTGTAAGTATGAAAGAGGACTTATAAAGTAAGGATGCCGACATACTTTGAACATGTGCAAGAACGCTAATCTTTAATTGTTCAAAGTTATTCCTTAATAGCTAAAGGACGAAAATCCCGGATCGAATAAAATAAATTGAGAATCTTTTATTCAAGGTTTTTAATTTTATTTTAGGAAAATGAAAATTAGTAATGTGCATTTACTAGTTGGACATTTTCCAAGAGATTTTCGATCATTATTTGGACAAAGCATTTCCAGGAATTATGGAAACCGAATTTGGAATATATTGCATATCTTGAGAATATTTTTGGTTTTGGAAATTCCTTGGTGTCCAAACTTCGTTGGTCTATAAATATGAAAGTTTGCATTTCAAGAAAACTAATCCTTCAGACAAAGAAGAATTACCTCGTTGTGTCATTATCGGTGAAGACGCCTATTCGGAGAGGAGAGTAACCTAATTAGGAGAAATCTCTTACTACGCTCGGTTTAAAGACTTTTTTGGGATTGAGAAGCTTTATTAGTACCGTTGGTGGGAAACTTGATAATTGCGGTTTATCTTTTGTTTTCGATTGATTTGATTGACTAACAAAGTGGTTGAACTTTGATCGCACCTAGTTTTTTATGCTTGAGAATCTTCTCATCTGATATAAGATTCACTCAAACTAGATCGAAGTTTCGACGGGGATCTTTAGAATGTTTGTAGTTCTAAAGACGTCTTGTGATAATCCATTGTTAATAGACTCCGTTCTGCGCGTGATTGATCACAAGAGATTCAAGTTGATTGTGTGCATGTGTTTATTGAAGATGTAAGAAGATTTGAAGACAAAGAAGATCTTGAAGATTTCTGATTTGGGATTCATAATCTTTGGTGTGCACAATACTTGTTTCGGTATAAAGGATCCAACTATAAGCGATTTATCCTTGTGGTAGATTAGATTGATTAGTTGTGTATATCGGCATCAATACAATTATTTGTGATTAAATGTATTGATTGCAAAATCTTAACAATTACTTCGGTAGTTGATAATAAGATAGATCTAAGAACTTTGTGAATGAGTTTATTGAGATAAATGAGAATAGTTTTGTCGAAGTCACATCACTTGGTTGAAAAGAGTTTCTACCAAACAGATTTGTTGTTCCTTGATGTGATTTTATGTTGTTGTAGAAAGTGGTAGTAAAAGTTCGTTCAAATCGGGCTTGTAAAGGTTTGATTTAAGAAAACTCTAAAAACAAAGAAAATATATATACAAGGTTTGTCACAATATCGAGAGGTACCGAGACTCAGGGTTCCACCAATTCTCATTCGTGCGATTCTTATATTTATCCTAGACAATTATAGCTCAAACAATAAAATATTGACTCTATGTCTTTGCCAAGGTAGATTTTTAAAAGATTAATTGTAAATCACAAGCATGACGCATCAAAAGTACTAAAACTAAGCATACATCATCAAACGAAATCACACCTAATTAGTGAAAATCATAAAACAATTAAATCAAGTGCAAGAAGTCATATAAGAAATAAATAGAATTACCACATGCATGAAAATTAGCTTTCTCCTTTGTCCCAGTGTTGGGGTTTAGCTCCTCATATTATTCACGTGCTCAAAATAATTGTTCATAGCTCAAATAGGTGAAAAACAAGAGAAAACTAATAAAGCGCATAGGTTTGCAACGCCGAAAAGGCGTTACAAACAGATCACATGTAAGAAATAAGATTGCCCTTTAAACGATACTTCACTTAGGCTATTGAATAACGATAGTCCTCTGCGACAGTTCCCTGTGAGTCTTATGTTCTTCGTGTTCTAGGGTTCTTGAGAACGACACTTCAGAAGTGTCGTTCTTCGTCTTCTTCACCCGCCGCCGCAACTTCTCTGCAGCCTTCTCTCGCTTTGATTCCCCGCAACCTCCAATCGACCCCAAAACTCCCCAAAGTCTACACTCTCCTCCGTGACTCCTCAGCAACACATATATATGCACACAGGCAGAAAATATGGCGAGAAATCCCTGGGATATATCTCGGTTTCTTTTATCAAAAGTCACGGAGATTATTTCTCTCTTTAGCTTGACACGTCCCTGTTTTGTCAAAACTCTCTATATTTGTAACATAAGATCTTAGCAGAGTTTATCTTTTTTTCGACTCACACGTAATTTCAGCTTTAATCACCAAAACCCGAATGATCTCCCCCGTTTACGTGAACTAATCACTTTACCAACACTGATTCGGTATATACTAGTACAACCCAACGAGGAAGTCCGATTTAAACTCGGCCCAAATTATTGCTTGTGACTCACCAACCAATCCCGAGATTCATGGTTCCATGTTAAGGAAATATAGAATATATCTTCCTTTTCTCTCGATTACCAACTTCTGCTAGCCTTGAAAAGCCCATATCCACCCAAATCCATGAAGAATTCCGTCTAAATCCCTACCAGAAACACGCCCGAAAATCAAACCTCAATCTGTAACTTGATGTAACAAAGTTCCCGCCAATTTCTTGATTTGAAATGTTGATGAAGAACTGCCCCTTATCAGACTGATGGGGTGCGAATAGCATTTTGGGTGCAATAGTGGATTTGGGGTGCATATAACCGTGGGTTAACCCTTATCAACTGTGTGCCCCTTATCCATTTGAGGGGTGTCTTTAGTAATTTTCTTCGGAGAGTCCAAATGCCAGTTTTCAAGCCAATTTCTCCGCGCATGTTTATTTTTCCAAAAATACCTACAAAGACATAAAATACCAAATAAGAACAAAATCGAGCACTAACAATACACGTAATTGAGATAAAAATAGACACATAAATGCATCTATCATTCCTTACTGTTTGGAATACGAACCAAAGGAATTGTTCCAAGTACGTGACTTATTCATAAGTTAGAGGCGTGGGAATACAGACGGAACTAGGTGAACTATAGGTTTAGTTGCTTGGTCTCAACTATACGAAGTTGGTTTGATTTTGTATAGCGGCTTAATCCTGAGAGTATTCAATTCTGGACAAGGTCCCGAGGTTTTTCTGCATTTGCGGTTTCCTCGTTAACAAAATCTTGCTGTGTCTTTTACTTTGTTATTTCCGCAATTATAAATTATTATAATTAGAAGTAAAATACACAAACGTTAATTCCTATTTACTTGATAAGTAATCCTATTGTGTTTGGTTAAGTCCGAAACTTTTATCAAGTAAACATACTTTGTCGTTGTATTGTCTCGATCTCGTATCCATAGACGATCACACGAAGTGTGAACCGATTTGTTGTATTGTCTCGACTCAGTCCATGGACAATCACTTTCGGAGAAAGGACTTATAGGTGGAAAAGTTTTAGATTGAGGTATATTTGGGTACCCTCGTCTTTTCAATTGGTATCAGAACAGGCAAACACGAAAAGATCTAACAATCTGTGTTTGATGCGATCCAACCTATAAGACATGAGTCAAAAGAAAGTTAAGCGAAAGCGAAAACTAAAGAAAGACTCAGTTAACGTATCACAAGACATTGGAAGTTTTGATTTTAAGAAATGTTTAAAAGGGGCTTCTTCATAAAGTTCTACTTTCTCTTCTGAGAATAAGTCTGAAGGTTCTCTAGAGGAGATTAAGTTAAGCCTTGTATTCGCAATCAATGATTCAGATTCTGAAAAATCTCTTTTTGATTACGAGAATTTTTTGAGTTCTATGCTTGAGATTTCTAATGAAAGATCAAGTGTAAAAAATTCCGAACTAAAGGAATTGAGCAAACAATTTCTTACTTGTTCTAATGAACTTCTTTCAGCACTTGAAAGAGAACGAGATTTAACTTTAAAGTATGAAAATCTCGATGAGGAGCATAACTTGCTGAAAGAAAAATTCTCACAACAAATACAGAGTTTTAATGACAAAGTATGTGCTAGTCTTTCTCAAGCTGAGAAAGATCGTAACGCGTCTCTTGAAAAAGTACGTTTGTTGGAAGATAAACTTGTGGAATCTAATGCAAGGATTAACTCTCAACAAAAGAACTTTGAAGAGAAAAAAGGAGAATATCTCTCACGAGAAATACGTCTTGAGGCTGATCTAGCTAGTGCTCTTGATAAAATCAAGACATTAGAAGAAGAAAATTTGGACCTTAAAAAGTTATGTTAGCTCAAACAGTTTAACCTCAATGTTAGAAGCAAGTAGAAATCATCGTGATACACGAGGATTGGGCCATAAGGGAATAGATGCTTCAAGTATTAGCAAAGAGGTAAAATTTGTTAAAGCTACAAATTCTTCTAAACCAGAGGCTTCATTTGAGGTAAAACATGCTCGTATTCCTTGTAAAGAAGTAAAACCAGTCAAGCCTAAGAATCATGTTCAACCATACTCTTCAAGAACGACAATCAAATAGAGCACTTCTGCTAATGTCAAGAAAGCAACAAAGTTGAACAAAGATAAGAAGAAGAAGAGGAGGAAGAAAAATCATCGAGCTCCAATGCAAGAGGATCCACAAAAAGGTAACATTAAAACTCACACTTCGTATGTTACTAAGCATTGTAGTTATTGTGGTAATAAAGGGCATGTGGAATGGGGATGCAATATTCGTAAGTTAAAAGACACGCTTTCTTTTGTATCAAACGAATTGGCTAATATTGCTCCCCAAAGGAACTCAGATCGGTATTGTCCTAAGTTTAGGGAAAGAATTATTATAATGATAGTTCAAATTTTTCATATCAATCGACAAGGTCGTTTCATAAAGGACCTAATTATATAAAGAGAGATGACTTTTTAAATGCAAAAACAAGATCTGATGTTCCAAATTGGAGAAAGGGTGTTTCGCAAAATATTCAAAAGGACTATGATCCTAATGGTATGAAGGAGAAAGATGCTCCTGCGAAACCCAACTCTAAATGGGTCCCGAAGTCCTCCATAGCCAAGAAGGGACCAAAAGTTAGTCACAAGAATGACTCTCAGCTGTTAATTGTTGGTGACAATAATTACAAGAGTATTCTTGAAAGACTAAGAAAGGCATCATGTCTGAAATCTCTTGTACTAGTGAACGTTGTGATAATGACACTCTTCATCACAAGTCAAAAAGGAAAAACAAGAGATGGAGCAAGAGAAAACAAACCAAGCAAGAGGTCAAGAATGATGAGCCTGTCTTAGTCACTCATGACGAACAAGACAAGGCTCAACTTAACACAACCTAGTTGTGTTAGAATGTGCATACTCACCTTAGTGCTCAATCTTTTTAAAGGTGAGAAAGCACATGAAAAAACTGAGCACATGATCTCTCGATTATTTTATGACTAATTAACATCTTTAGGGAGATTTATTTTCTATACTCATACCTTCGTTATCTATTTTTGAGATTTTGATAGAAACGGTAATTGTGAGTTGATGATATTGATATCTACCGATCATATTTGTGTAGCTCTTGTTTTTACGGTTAAAACGAGCCAAAAATCACTAAATTAGGACATCGTATGCAAAAGTTATGTCAAAAAACATTTTACTATTGTGATTATTCATTAGCAACACATGGGTACCGATCCTAGTGAGAGGTGCAATACGAAGGAGTGTAAAACTGTTTTGCATATAACTTCTTCGTCCGAACTCGGAATAACCTCATTCTTTTTGCGTTGGTTTTGTAATTCAATTTCCTACAATACTGAGGTAATTGCAATTCTTGATTTCATGTTGAATATTTATGGTGTATTGCAAATTGATTTATGAGATGTATGTTTTCGGTTTTATAACCTTGATATTCGATCTCATAATGTTGTGAACCCTTATGGTTTGGGTGACTTTTTGATTTAGAAGGATTAAGTTATAGCCCATGTTGGTAGGCTTTGTCAAAGGATCATGAGCGGTTCTGATGGAAACAATATGTGAAAAAGTCACAATATGTTGAATCAGTTTTTGTTTAGCATAAAAGCATATGTGTTTCGAGGGTTTTCAACTTTTGCTTGCAATAAAAACCGGTTTTCAACCTTTCTCTGGTAAAGGTTGGTTGTTGTTATTCTTTTGTTTTGCATAAGGATGACAACATAATGATATTTCGATATCAATTCTCTCTAGAAGAAGATGCAAACATATTGGAGAAGAGGATGCGAAATTTGAGGTAACGAGTTTGTTAGTTAATCGTTTTCCTGTTTAAGAAAAGTCTAATTTTATTTCATATATTTATTGCTTTTGCTTAACTAAATTTCGGTACAATTGATGTTTTATTCCATTATGTGTGTATGTATGTGTGTGTGATTCAATTGGTTCCGGTTAAGAAAACTATTGTTATCTTGCTTTATTGTGTGGTATCAATCGTTAATTAGGCTTACAAAATTTCGGTGCAATTGCGGTGCTTTAATGTCTATGTTGTTTCAATTGCTTCCGGTTGAGGTGAATAATTATGCAAGTTGATTTATTTTGGTTTGTATGAATTGTTTATGGCTTAACGAAAGAAAAGGTTTACGGGATGAATTGTTTAGTCGAATTCGATTCCGGATAAGAGAAACTAAGTTAATTCTGATCTTAGTTAGACTTATCAAAGTGGAGGTTTCGATTATTCAAGTCTAATCGAATGCCTTAACAAGAAATGCTAGTTAACTAACCTAGTACTTGTCTTGCTTAAAAGTTAAAGGTATAAGCTATATGGATAACTAGAACCCGATGAGAAAAATAGAGTTATCTTTATTTTGGTCTTATCGAACAAGCGATTGTATTTGTACAATCGGTTTAGCAAAGGAACTAAAGTTCTTAGTTGATTTTTGGTTTGCTAAACTATTAGGGAAAATTTCTTCGGGCAATTGTTTCCTTGATAACATATCAAAACATAATTACTTTGTAGTTTCGGTTTTGATATTGGTTATCAAAAATGACGTGTGGAACCCTCGTGCTTAACTCTATAGGTTGCAAGTCTATTTTGAGATTTGTAAGATCCTTTCGGTTTGTCCTTTATTTTTTCGTTTCTTTGTCAATTTGTCACAAAAAGGGGGAGAAATATATGGAGTAAACAAGTGATACTGGTATTTATTTATATTGATTGGTATCACTAAGGGAAAGGACAATTGTGCTTAAACGTTTATCTAACGAAAGAGTAAAAGCATAGACTAAGGGGGAGTAACATATCTATGATAATTGTAGAATATGGACTACAAGGGAATAACAAAGACGTGCGGATTGATAAAATATACATATCTTACCTTTAGGGGGGGTATTAGCTTTGTTATTATAATGTCAACATCGGCATTTATGGATTGAATGTATACATGTTATTGTGCTGTTGAATTCGGGAATCAAGCGTATGTGTAATAAATTCTTGTAATTTGTTTATCCATATGATGTAAGAGTTTTGTCACTAAAATTGACAAAGGGGGAGATTACTAGAGCATAGCTAGGTTGAACCCACCAAGCGTTGGTATGTCAAGTTTGGTTGTCATATTTTAGCGAGCCAAAACTCATTTTAAGAGTCGCTTGATTATGTACTAGAGTCAACTTCGTATAGGTTAGCTTGAAAGTATTAGGATATGAGACATTACAAGTATTGCGAAGACTTGAAAAAGTGAAGAAGTAAGGAGCTACAACGACAACATCATCCTTCCACTTGAGGTTAGTGATATTTGACTTGAACTATTTCATTCCCTAACGTATCTTTCAAGTCGTGCATATTGGAAGAAAAAAACTGCGAAGCATGAATGACACTCTAGTTAGACATAGTATTAAGGAATACAATACGAGGCTTATTCCTTAACCTTTAAACTTTGTAGATAAGACATCGACATAATCGTTTGAATGCTATTGTGATTATGTATGGGTAGAAGGTGAATATTTCATCATAGGAAACAATGTTTTTCATTTATTTTAAGGAAATAAATTCATGAACTTGTTTTGTGAATCGAAAAGGAAATCGCCAGGCATGATTGGTATTGTTATTCATTACATATCTTGTGAACAACCAATATGTGTGATTAATATAACCGCTCATGACTTGTTTATGTTCTTGGTAAAACTATTCACAAAGGCCTGACTTTTGTATTGGTATGACTTTTATTAGTGAAACCGATCTTAAGTAATTACCCGAGATGGTATGATTGATTTTGTTATTTTCTCGTATGACCGACTCTGGGTAAAGGGGAACCAATCCTAGTAAGAGGTGCAACACGTCACAAAGGGGAATCAATCCTTGTATGAGGTGCAACAAGTTTTAGCAGAAAGAGGAATCGATCCTATAGACATGTGCAACACGTTTTTAGGCAAAGGGGAACTGATCCTATGGACATGTGCAACAAGTACAAGTTAGATACCATATATATGTGGGGAACCGATCCTAGTACCTAGTCAACCGAATTTTTGGAAAGCTAGTGTGACTATGCACAGTACTCACATGGAGGTAGAACCGAAACTTGTTTTGGTAGAACCATGAAACTCATGATTTGTGATTGAGTGTTCTTGATCAATCACATAGTTCTTGAAAGTCGATGAACCAATTATAAACTTGTTTGGAAGTGTGGAAAATCGGTTTCAAGGTTGTAAGTATGAAAGAGGACTTATAAATAAGGATGCCGACATACTTTGAACATGTGCGAGAACGCTAATCTTTAATTGTTCAAAGTTATTCCTTAATAGCTAAAGGAAGAAAATCCCGGATCGAATAAAATAAATTGAGAATCTTTTATTTAAGGTTTTTAATTTTATTTTAGGAAAATGAAAATTAGTAATGTGCATTTACTAGTTGGACATTTTCCAAGAGATTTTCGATCATTATTTGGACAAAGCATTTCCAGGAATTATGGAAACCGAATTTGGAATATATTGCATATCTTGAGAATATTTTCGGTTTTGGAAATTCCTTGGTGTCCAAACTTTGTTGGTCTATAAATATGAAAGTTTGCATTTCAAGAAAACTAATCCTTCGTACAGCAAGAATTACCTCAGTTGTGCTGTTACTGGTGAAGACGCCTATTCGGAGAGGAGAGTAACCTAATTAGGAGAAATCTCTTACGGCCGCTCAGTTTAAAGACTTTTTTGGGATTGAGAAGCTTTATTAGTACCGTTGGTGGGAAACTTGATAATTGCGGTTTATCTTTTGTTTTCGATTGATTTGATTGACTAACGGTGGTTGAACTTTGATCGCACCTAGTTTGTTTATGCTTGAGAATCTTCTCTTCTGATATAAGATTCACTCAAACTAGATCGAAGTTTCGATGGGGATCTTTAGACTGTTTGTAGTTCTAAAGACGTCTTGTGATAATCCATTGTTAACAGACTATGTTCTGTGCGTGATTGATCACAAGAGATTCAAGTTGATTGTGTGTAGGTGTTTATTGAAGATCTGAGAAGATTTGAAGACAAAGAAGATTTTGAAGACTTCTGATTTGGGATTCATAATCTTTGGTGTGCGCAATACTTGTTTTGGTATAAAGGATCCAACTGTAATCAGTTTATCCTTGTGGTAGATTATATTGATTAGTTGTGTAGATCTACATCAATACAATTCTTTGTGATTAAAAGTATTGATTGTAAAATCTTAACAATTACTTCGGTAGTTGATAATAAGATAGATCTAAGAACCTGACGAAGGAGTTTATTGAGATAAACAGAAGAGCCTTTGTCAAAGTCACATCACTTGGTTGAAAAGAGTTGCTACCAAAATGATTTGTTGTTCCTTCATCGTTTGGAATACGAACCAAAGGAATTGTTCCAAGTACGTGATTTATTCATAAGTTGGAGGCGTGGGAATACTGCACGGAACTAGGTTAACTATAGGTTTACTTGCTTGGTCTCAACTATACGAAGTTGGTTTGATTTTGTATAGCGGCTTAATCCTGAGAGTATTCAATTCTGGATAAGGTCCCGGGGTTTTTCTGTATTTGCGGTTTCCTCGTTAATAAAATCTTGCTGTGTCTTTTACTTTTCTATTTCCGCAGTTATAAATTATTATAATTAGAAGTAAAATACACAAACGTGAATTCATATTTACTTGATAAGTAATCCTATTGTGTTTGGTTAAGTCTGAACCTTTTTATCAAGTAAACATACTTCGTTGTTGTATTGTCTCGATCTCGTATGCATAGACGATCACACGAAGTGTGAACCGATTTGTTGTATTGTCTCGACTCAGTCTATAGACAATCACTTTCGGAGAAAGTACTTATAGGTGGTAAAGTTTTAGATTGAGGTGTATTTGGGTACCCTCGTCTTTTCAGATTGAATTTGAGTACTCCTCCCATCTCCGTTTATTAGTTTTCCTTGCCATGATTGCAGCATGTTTCCCATCTTATCTAAAGCTTCCTCTAGACATTGTTGTTTGTTTCTGCCAATGAAAAGATTAATACCTAAATATGTTAGAGCATGGCTCGGTTGAACCCACCAAGCGTTGGTATGTCAAGTTTGGTTGTCATATTTTAGTGAATCAAAACTCATGTTAAGAGTCGCTTGATTATGTACTAGAGTTAAACTTCGTATTGGTTAGCTTGAAAGTATTAGGATATGAGACATTACAAGTATTGCGAAGACTTGAAGATGTGAAGAAGCAAGGAGCTACAACGACAACAATCATCCTTCCACTTGAGGTTAGTGATATTTGACTTGAACTGTTTCATTCCCTAACGTATCTTTCAAGTCGTGCATATTGAAAACATAACTGCGAAGCATAGATAGACATAGTATTAAGGAATACAATACGAGGTTTATTGCTTAACCATTAAACTTTGTAGATAAGACATCGCCATAATCATTTGAATGCTATTGTGATTATGTATGGGTATGAGGTGAGGATTTCATCCTAGGGAACAATGTTTACATGTGTTCTAAGGAAGTAAGTTCATAAACTTGTTTGTGGACCGAAAAGCAAATTGCAGTGTTATTGGTTTTGTTATTCATTGCATATCTTATGAACAACCAATATGTGTGATAGAGTATAACCGCTCACAACATGTTGTGTTCTTGGTAGAACTGTTCACAAAGGCCTGACTTATGTATTGGTATAACTTTTATTAGTAAAACCGATCTTAAGTAATCACCTGTGGTATGATCGGATTTTGTATGTCGATCCTTGTAAGGGAAAGGGAACCGATCCTAGTAAGGGTGCAAGACATCAAAGGGAACCGATCCTTGTATGGGGTGCAGCAAGGTTTATAGCGAAAAGGGGAACCGATCCTATGGACATGTGCAACACATATAAGTTAGATACCATATATATGTGAGAACCGATCCTAGTACCTAGTCAACCGAACTTTTGGGAAGCTAGTGTGACTATGCACAATACTCACATGAAGGTAGAACCGAAACTTGTTTTGGTAGAACCGTAAACCCATGATTGTGATTGGATATTGGTTTGATCAATCACATAGTTCTTGAAAGTCAGATGAACCAATTCTAAACTTGTTTGGAAGTGTGGCAAATCGGTTTAAAGGTTGTAAGTGTGAAAGAGATCTTACAAAGTTAAGATGTCGACAAACTTTGAACACGTGCTGTGAATGTTTATTTCTATAATTGTTCAAAGATATTCCTTAACGGCTAAGGGAAGAGAATCCTAGGATCGAAACATAAGTAAGTTAAGAATCTTTTAGTTAAGGTTATTAATTTCATTTTGTAGGGAAATTACAGAATTAGTAATGTGCAATTTACTAATTAGATTTTTCGAGAGATTTCGATCGTTATTTTTGGAATGAGAACATTTTAAATTATGAAAACCGAATATGTGCTTTTATGAATATCTTGAGAATATTTTCGGTTTTGGAAATTCCTTGGTGTCCAAACTTCCTTGTCTATAAATACACGAAGTTTGCCTTTCTAGCAAACTAATCCTTCGTAACAATGATTTACTCTTTTGTTGTTGTTACCGGTGTAGCCTTTATTCGGAGAGGAGAGTAACCTAATTAGGCGAAATCTCTTACTACGCTCAATTTAAAGTCTTCTTTGGGATTGATAAGCTCTAGCGTGACCCGTTGGTGGGAAACTAGATAATTGTGGTTTATCTTTGTTTTCGATTGATTTGATTGACTAATGGTGGTTGAAATATGATGGCACCTAGTTTGTTTATTCTTGAGAATCTTTTCTTCTGATATAAGATTCACTCAAACTAGTTCAGAGTTTCGACAGGGATCTTTAGACTATTGTTAATTATAAAGAGGATCTTGTGATAATCCATTGTTAACAGACTCCGTTCTGTGCGTGATTGATCACAAGAGATTCAAGTGATTGTGTGCAGGTTTTTATTGAAGATTTAAGAAGATTTAAAGACAAAGAAAATATTGAAGATCTGACTTGGGTTTTATAATCTTTGGTGTGCACAATACTTGTTTCGGTAAAAGAGGATCCAATTAATAATCGGTTTATCCTTGTGGTAGATTGGATTGATTAATTGAGTAGATCGGCATCAATATGTTTCCTTGTGATTAAAGGTATTGATTGGCTTAATCTTAAACGATTACGTTTGGGTGATTGAACATAAGATAGATCTAAGGACCCAACGAAGGAGTTTATGTTAAGATAAACAGAAGAGCCTTTGTCCTACTCATATCACTTGGTTGGATAGAGTTGATACCAAATAGATTTGTTGTTCCTTTACTGTTTGGAATACGAACCAAAGGAATTGTTCCAAGTACGTGACTTATTCACAAGTCGGAGGCGTGGGAATACAGACGGAACTAAGTGAACTATAGGGTTAGTTACTTGGTCTCAACTATACGAAGTTAGGTGTAATTTTGTGTAGCGGCTTAATCCTGAGAGTATTCAATTCTAGACAAGGTCCCGGGGTTTTTCTGCATTTGCGGTTTCCTCGTTAACAAAATCTTGCCGTGTCATTTACTTTTATTTTCCGCATTATAATTGTTTTATTATAATTAAAGTAATCACACAAACGTTAATTCCTATTTACTTGATAAGCAATACTATTGTGTTTGGTTAAGTCCGAACCTTTGTATCAAGTAAACATACTTCGTTGTTGTATTGTCTCGATCTCGTATCCATGGACGATCACACGAAGTGTGAACCGATTAGTTGCATTGTCTCGACTCAGTCCATATACAATCACTTTCGGAGAAAGGACATATAGGTAGGAAAAGTTATAGCTTGAGGTATATTTGGGTACCCTCTCCTTTTCAAAATACTTATCTCTAAGGGAATAGTCTTCGTCTTAACCATATTGGATATATTCATTCTTTCATCTTCTTTCAAATTTTTACTGAAATGAATACTTGATTTTTGTAGGCTGGTCATTTTCCCTGAGACCTGACAGAATTGATTGATGATGTTCATTAAATTGTGTATAGAGTTGTTTGAAGCCTTTGAGAAAAGAATGTAATCATCTGCAAAAAAAAAACTGATGTGAGATTTTTGGACCTTTTGTTACTGGTTGAACTGGAATTATCATTTTATTAACTTCTGCAATTTGGAGCATTCTGCTAAGGGCTTCCATACATATAATGAAGATATAAGGAGATTAAGCATCTCCCTGCCTTAGACCTCTTGTTGGGGTAAAAGTTTTAATAGGAGATCCATTTAGGAGGATGGCTATAGAAGAAGTACTTATGCACTGATTTATCATTTCTGACTAAAACCCAAAGTCTTCATCACCTTAAGAATAAAATTAACCCCATTTCATCATATCAAAAGCCTTAGCCATATCCAATTTTATGGCTATAATTCCTAGCAATATTCTCGTTTTCTTCATATAGTCAACAATCTCATGAGCAATAATAGTATTATCTAAGATATTTCTTCCTGGAACATATGCATTTTTCCATGGAGATATAATTTTGTTGAGATATTTCTTGAGTCTGTTTTCCATAAGCTTTGAAATCACCTTATAAGAGATGTTGCACAGACTTATAGGTCTGAAATCTGCAGAAGTTTCTACACATAATTTTGTTGGCACCAACACTAGATAAGTGAAATTCATCTGCTTTAAGATGTATCCTGTTCTGAAAAAATGATGCACTATCTCTACCATATCATCAACAATTTTATCCCAACATCTTTGATAAAAGCCTGCTTGAAACCCATCTGGTCCAGGAGCAGCCCTAGAGTTGATTTGAAAGACCACCTGCTTTATTTCCTCCCTGCTAGGGATTCTTGTGAGATCTTTGTTTTCTTCCTGAGTTATGCATGGATCAATAAGAATGGAAATTTATGACTCTTGAGAAGGATTTGTTGAAGTGGTGGTGGATTTGAAATGAGAAAGAATAACCTCTTAAATTTCCTCCCTTGTACTATATACCAGTTGCCTTGATAATCCTTTATTAAATCTATTTGGTTTTTCTTCTTCTAAAATTGACGTTGGCATGAAAAGCTTTAGAATTTCTATCTTGGTTACGCAAAATTTTCTCCATGGACGTACGTTGATAAATAATTTCTGATTTAACCTCATACCAATGTTGAAGTTCTTTTTCCTTGGTGATAATTTTAGCTTGATCTGTATCTCTCCCTTTCTGAAGTTGTTTCAATTGCTCTTGATATCTTGAATTTTGATATCTATCTGAACAAAATTGATCCTTTTCCATTCTCTCAGACTCCTCCTAGTATCCATCTGGTTTTTTTTGAATTGATCTGCTGCTGAACCTGAATGTTTTTCTTGTCACATGGATTGAATAATAGGCTTGAATGAAGAGTGTTTTGTCCAAGTTTCATACACTCTGAAAGGTTTATATAAATTTGGAATTTGTGAGTTTGTATTTAAAAGATTCAGAGCATGATCAGATCCCAGAGGAAGAAGCTTGTTGACGATGGCATTTTGGAATATTGACATCCATTGATTTGTGGTTAAGGCTCTGTCAAGTCTAAATTGAACAAATTTGAAGGATTTTTCATGACTTGTCCGGTGTAAATGGATTTCTGTAAAAGGGATTTCTCAAGGCCAAACCGAGATATGGTTTGTTGAATAATGCTTGGTGTTGGAGTAGCATGAGTGAAGGGCTGCTTTTCCTGACTGGATAATGTAACATTTAGATCCCCTATAATAACCCATGGCAGATTCATGTTTTGACCCATTTCTCTAATGATATTCCACTGATGTGTTCTCTCTTTCTTGTAACAAGAAATATACATACAAGTGAGAGCCCATTCAATATTTTTTTCGGACCTACATGCACAATAAAATTAACCATACTATCTGTGTGATGCATGAATTCTATTTTAAACCTATCCTTCCACAAAACAACTATACCACCTGCTCTAACTTTATTGTTGAAACACCAAACATTTGGATAATTAATAGACCTGAGAAGAGAGTATGCATTTTTTTATCTTGTTGCTTAGTTTATGAGAGAAATATGACATTTGGATTAAATCTATTTATGCAATCTTTTAGATGATTCCTAGTGTTTTCATTACCTAGCCCTTGGACATTCCATGCAAAAATCTTCATTTTATCAGCATTCAAAATTATGAGATAGAATGATCCTAATTAAGCTATAAAATCTTTGTTTATGTGATTGAAGAATCCCTAAATTTGTAAACTAAAACTTAATAAGATAAATTGAAAAGATAAAAGTTCAAGAGTAAAAACCTGGTCTCTTCCTTCTCTGCCTGTTGTTCCCCAAAAGCTTGAATTACCTGGTTGTCCCATCCCCAACTTGAGAAAACTTGCAGAAGGATTTATGCGTTTGCTCTCATTGAGTGGCATTATGATAGTTCATTTGCTGAGTGGATTCTTCCATATTTTCCTGAGCTTAATTTACACCCTCTGAAGAGTCCATATGAATATTTGCACTGTTGCTGGCTCTTCATATATCTCTAGCTCTCTTAGATCTTCTAGCTGTTGAAGATTCACCACCTCCTTCAGATTGATAGTATATTGTGGAGACATGATAGCCATCTTTAGGGATTTGGAAATGCTTCTTTTCCATTCTCTTTTTGTTTCGATTCTTCTTTGGAGAAATAAGTATTTTCTCTCCCTAACTGTATTTGGGATTATTTTTCCTTGGGTAAATAACCTCTCCAAAATCTTCTCCAAATTTAAAGATGTACTCACCAATAGTCTGCACATTATCCGCTTTGTCAGCACAATAATTTTTTACATGATCCAGAATAAGGCAAGCTGGGAAAAGTATCCCTGGTTGTTCCTGAAATATATAGGAACCCGCTGAGTACATTTAGCTGCACTTTCTGTAAGAATCCCTCTTAACATTGGATTTGAAACATTGAACTAAATTAATACACTTACTGCAATTTAATATCAATTGGGTTGCCATCTTCTAGTTCAATCTTGAGAGGATTACCTAGTATGCTTGCAATTTTATTTTCCACTCCAACATTAAAAATTTCGGTGCTGACTTTTTAATATCAACTAATTGTTGAGTATGGAAATCAAGATCCTCCGAGATAACGGAAGGATTACATTCTCACGAAGACAATCAAATAACCATCAAAACTCCAAGGACCATTTTCTAAAACATAGTTATACTCATCCCAGTCATAGTAACGTAAAGATAAACATATTTTTGCATGACTTCTAGTCTCAAAATGACTATGACCCCATGTCATTGCCGCTTCTTGTACAACTTTTTCAATACCCATTGAGTGCTCACGGAAAACCTTTCCAATCAAACTAATTTCCCATTTTTTTATTCCTGGGCTGAGCTTGATATGAGGATATCTGATCACTCTTCTAACTTGTTCATCTTCATCTAATTTTGTATTTTTAATTCTCTCAATGATATCATAAACCTCGCCAACTGATTTTCTAGTGGACATTGTAATCAACAAAAATACAAGCAACACAAGAAAATTGAGAAATTGGTGATAACAATAGTTCTTACCTTTCCTATTTATATTGGTAGTGCATGTATTTTGTTTGCAACGTGTGTAAAGCTTTAGAAAATTTTCACCACTTATTACACAATTTAGTTGATAAATCATCAATCCAAGCTGAGAAAGCATCCACATCCCATAATTCTTATTTCGCTTTTGATCCGACCATCTTTTAAAAAATTCTGATAACTGACTCCATTGATAAAATACATTTCAGTATTCAATTTCTTTTTCATTGCAAAGAACCTTTCTGGGAACGAGACAACCTTTATATAGGGGAACCTTTGGCAGAGTGAAAGACAATGCAACTTAGCAATACCTGCTAGACATGGAAAACCAAAAGAAGCAAAGATTAAATTAAAACATTGAATGGTAAGATTCCAAATTAGGGCAAAGACAAACAAAAGTACCGAGAAAACTTAAAGAAAGACTAGATTAATCATGAAAAGACAACTCAATCAGAAGAATACATGAAGAAAAGATGAAGATTAAGACATGCAAATAAATTCCGAGGATTAAAACTTGAAATATCGAAAATTTTGATGACTCGGAAAGATTGAGTCAATAGCCGTGTTGATCGCCCGAGTCGAAAACGCTTCCAAGTACTTGAAAAATTCATCATAAGTTTTTTTCTCACTCCCTCCGTTTATGGAAAAGAGATACTATGACTAAACTCTCTAATTCGGAGGGAGTATACGTTAGATGGAAAGCTGAATTTGGGTGGACTTACAAAAAAAAAACTTCTAAAGCATGGAGTACTTATTTTTCATGCTTTTTATTTTTTCCCTGAAAAAGAGGCGAATCTCATACATCAGACAATAACTGAGTTGAATCGGATCTGTTACATATTACAGGACTAAAATGGAAAAGAGATGCTATGTTACATCTTACAAGACCATAGAAGTTTACAATAAAGTTTAAGTTATCCTCATCTAAACTATGATTTCTCCGCACATACATACCACAAAAACCTACCATTACAACCAATATACAACTGATTTTTACGGAAGTAAGTTCAATGTTACTAGTATTGTTCTTTATTTTTTTATTTCTCGGAAAAATAATTCATTAACAAGCAAGCATCACAATCAAGCATTTAGAAAACTTGGGGATACATCCAACTATTCACCCAGAAATATTATTCTTTTGAAGTACTTTGCTGCAATATCAGCTACGTTAGTGACGTTTCTTTTTAGAGATTCAACCTTAACATAACCAAAACCAATAAAAATAAATTGACAATCATCTAAAATGGAACCATTGTGCCAATTATATAACTAGTTGTTACTGAGACATGTCATATGTCTAGTATTATGATGAATATTACAAAGAAAAATTCAAGCAATATAGAACTTATCGCATAATAGGTTGAGAATCGCAATTGCATATTAAATTCATAAGGAGTCATCAAGTTAGTTTTTACATTCACAAACTGATCCGCTCAGTTAACAAAATTAAACTTATATTAACTCCCGTCCATGAACTGATTTATTTTGAGATGTTACTGTATACTTTTTGTTTCGATAGTACACGAAGTGATTTGTTCAGTTCGCAAATGAGTTAATTTTAAGAGGTTTCTGGATACTTTTTGTATTTGAGTACACAAATTGCTTTGGATAGTTCACGAACTTATCAAAATAAAAGGTTCTTGAACTTCGAGACAACAAAATAATCACGAACTGTTTTGTACAGTTCAAAAATTGTTTTGGTCTTGAGAGTTATTATACTCCATCTTATGATTGAAGATTCATGAACAACTGAACCACTATTCTTGGGATAACCACTTGGTGCATAACGTTTACCTTTTCTAATATGCGGTTAATATTTTTCTTTATGATTCAAGGCAAAATTCTCACCTGCTTACATGATCAATCCATATGGAGAAGTTAAGATTGCTTGGTAAAAAATTAATCTGTAAACATGGAAAAAAGTTCATGAACTCAGCTTTTTTATAATCTATCTAGCCATGTTCATCATTATAAATAGAGGACTCTCTGCTGCATACTAGAATCTCATTTCTGGCACTTCTATGTCCTAGTTGCGGCTAGAGTCATCCTCGAAAGACTTCGATTTCCTATGGTGAAACTGTATTAAGTTAACACTTTTAAAGTCTTCGCTTAGAAATTCGTGAAGCCCGGTCAGACTAAATTTTATCCAATATTTCTTTATTAACCAGATCTTGTTCTCATTGATAATTGTACTTCTCTAAGTATATATTAAGAACAAGATATATAGAAATCACAAATTACTTTTCGTCTTAGACTTTGTGATTCCACAAGGTAAATATCTAAACTCATCTTTGACTTGTTTAGATTTTTCTTGTGAGGTGCAATCAATTAGGCATCTCTGTAACCTTTTGAACAGAGTATTATAATTGTTGAGGTCTGCTTGATATCTTATTTACTTTGAAGATCCCTTATAAATAATAAGATATTTGTTAGAGGCAGATTAGTTAAAATTATTCACTTAGGTTGAAGCATACTCTTAGGCCTGTAAAGGACGCCATCTAGGGAAATCAAGTGCGTAGAGTCTTGCGAGATCCAAGGAAAGTAAGAAGCACGATTGAATCTGAACCACTTGTAGGATCGCTTCGGTCTCAACAACATTCCAGTCTAAATTATGATAATAGTCTAGTGTTTCTACTTAGCGGTTTAATACAGTGCGATGCTCAATACTAAAATAGGTCCCGGGTTTTTCTGTACATTGCAGTTTTATTCGTTAATAAAAATTATGGTGTCTTGTGTTATTTCTTTTCCATATTAAATTGTTTATAATTATAATAAAAATACCACTGGTACTACGCTAAATAACATAGATAGTTTTTAAGCTGAAACCATACGTTACCTACAAGATTTACTCTTGTGAAGTATCTTGAAATATGGAGTAAAAGACTTTTTCCTGTTGGAATTCAGCTCATATACAGTTAGGGTACACAATTTTTGAGATCGTCCAAGTAAAATTGTTTACAAATCAGGTATAGGATCTCAACTGTTGATTTATACTTAATGATCGTAACAAGTTTATCCATACAGACTTCTGGACAAAAATTGGTGGCGTACTTGGTACCCTCTCCTTTTTACAATTAGAGTTGTTCTCAACTTTGAAATGCAATAAGTCTTATGAATTTTTCTTTCTAATTCCTAATTTCGAAAACAATCAAGAACAAGCTTGAACTCGAAACATCACATGATAATTGCACAGAGCTAATTTTGTGATAGAATTATTCTTTGTATATCATATAAATCCAACGACATTGTCTCAAAAGAAAGATGGGTATCAAATAATGAGTCAAGTGCGACAGTCAATCTCACTTACCTTTGTTGATGAAATTCTCGAGGATGTCTTCGTGTGATGTTAAGTCTTAAATATTCAAGGATATTCGGTGAATTATGAGACTCAACTACCTAAATATAGTCCTATTCTGAGTATAACTTTAGTAGACTTAAAATCAAGAAATAGTTTTGGTCATATAACAGACAACAAGCTTGGCATATCAACACTTGTGGGTCAAACGAGTAGTGCTCTATCAGTATCATTTGACTTATCAGACAGATTCGTGCCATTTAATCATTTTATTTTATTTTATTAATAAAGTTGTTTTTTATCACTAGTGAGAACATATGTGTGATGCACATGCTTGCATTGGACTCTTTTAATTAACAATAGAAAATTGAAAACCATAAAAAAAAAATGTTTAGAGATAATAATTTAATATTCTTATTTGCACTCATTATGTAGATAATTCAATGAGCTTTTCAAATACATAAGTTTTATAAAAATTAGATAAAAGATATAAAGATTTGAAATTTATTAATTTATTTTTGAAACACTGTGTTTTTTGTAAATATGTAAAAAATGTTTAATATACATATTTACCTCCAAAGACATATATAGTGGTTTTTGGTTGATTTTGATATGTAATGGTAGTTGCTATAGATGATTGATGTTGGAGGTTATTTTTGTAATATCGCGGTGTTGATAGTGGTTTTTATCTTAGGGTTAAAATTGTAAAACCTTGCATCTGATGTGACGTCACTCTGCGAGGAAACAGAGCCGTGAGTGTTAACCTCTCCACTAGCATATTTATTGAGTCGTTCAATATATTTACATAAAATTTATCTAGACTGGCGCATGTAGCAACCATCCCAGATGTTCTGTAAATTTCGGCGCCTTGCCCATATTCACTTAATATAAGTTTCTTTGAATACTTTTGTTTATGGGTGAAAACTATTTCTGCCGGTTTTGGTAATTTGGGGTGTGTGGATGAGAAATGAATCTAAACCCTAAACAAATGCACTACACGGGAGTGCTTGTGATTCGAGAAATCAATCTGTACAACTCTGGCCTAAACCAAGAAATGGTCGTTCCAGACTTGATTCGGTCACAAAGTGAAGGAGATGGGGTTGATCTTAGGGAGGGAAGCGAAGAAGGTGTTGAGATTGTGGAGGTGTTGGCTGTTTATGACTTGTATCAGAAGATGAAATGGCCTGCAGAATGTAAGCTATCTGTTCTGGTGTTGGGATACGATTGTATCAACACTTGGTTTTCTGTCTTGTCTTGTCTTTGGAAATAGGGAGGAGAACTTATTTATACAAGTCATTAAGCCTAACCCACGTCTCTCATGGGAAGTGGAGTGATGGAGTAGTGGAGTTGTGTGTTAGTGTCACACGACCAGTCTTGCCCACTTCTCCCGTCATCACTAACTGTCCATGACTTCCTGACACGTTCTTGTGATCACGCGTTGTGCGCTGCACGATGTAAACCGCCAGACCAATACCCCAGTAAGAATCCCCCAGTTGGTGACACGTTTGATATCTCGAATGTGTGGATCGTGGGACCCACAAAAAGTAGCATGTGATGCTAGATTAAATAACTAAGTTATTTAGGAAGTCGATATTTATGAAATATCGTGTGTATTCTATGCAGGTAACGCATTATTCAGCATGTGTGAAGCATCGTTGTTTTAAGGCTTAACGGAGTAAGTCACGAATTAAGCGTCTTAAAACAGCATCACGTCCAGCCATCTTCGAGTGATCATTTGGAGGTTGTATGGGAAAACCACGCTTTGGCCGATCACTTCATGTGGAAGAGTGGTGGACGGTGATCGTGGTGATACCTTTGCCGGTCGCCTAACTCGGGTCGTGGCTGCCTAACCAAGGGGCGAAGTTGGACCGGATGAGATGACTTGCGACCCACATCCTGCGACCGTTGGATTAGGGTTTAGGAGGTGCGCAAGCACCCACTTTCACCAATCGACCCGAGCTCGAAAGCGATTTTGGAGGGACCGATTGGTCCGGTATGGAGGTGGGCCACCGGTGTTCATGTCCGTGCTGGCTCATCTCGTAGGGGTGCGATCTAAACCACTTGATTCGTCCGGCGAAGAGGAGTGGTCGAGATTAGTTTGCAATTGGAAACCGCGCGACCATGCCTAGTTTGGGCGCACGAATCGAGGCGCTCGGCCATGGCCGGCCTTGGTGGATTGGTCACACATGTAGACGGGCCCACGGTGATTGTATTGACATGCTTGGGACCCTTTGAGTCTACATCTACACCCTCCATCTATGCCTGCGAAGATGGATGGTCGTGACTGATTTGCGACACATGTGATATGCCACAAACCCTAATTAGGGTTTCATGTCCACGCTACTTTGGCTGGACGAATTGGCAAGCTACGCTCTTCTTTTGGGGAGGCCGACCATGTGGGACCCACATTGGGCCGGTGGTGAACACGCCAATACTTTTATGGCGGTTATAGGCTTGATCTAAGCCATCCAAACATGCCGGTGAAGTTGGATGGTCGTGATCAACTTAAGACACTTAGTGGAATTTCCTGCGACCCTTAAAGCATCACGCCGGCCGAACTTTGAGCGAGCGTTTGCTCCTCCCTGGCTTGGTCGTGAGAAAGTAGGTCAGGTAAGGAGAAAGTGGGCCCGCCGGTGTGCATGACAATGTTTGTCCAACCGGTCATGGGATGATCCACGACGTCCAAACATGCCGGTGAAGTTGGTCGGTCGTGACTATTTTGAGACCGATATTGGCGGCCTTGTTCGTGCGAACCTTCTCCAAACGGTTTCACCGGTTCGACCATCCTTTTCCGTGATGGCGTTTGGTGATTGTTTAGAGACCATGTCATGCGTTCGGCGAACAGAAAGCATAAAACGGCCCGCCGGTGGTCATTAAGGTGGTAGCTTGATCCTCGCCGAGGATCGTCTAGGCTAGTTAAATCATGCGGCCAACTTGCGTGGTCGTGATTATTTCTGAGACTGACATGGACAGTCCAGATGCTCGATCGGGCTAGTATAACACACCGAGAGATGTATGCTCAATCGGGCTAGTACAACACACCGAGAGTTATAGCATGTACGGGTATTTCATGCATGCCTCATTAGTGATACTTGGAGATTCGTGTTACTCGCCGAGAGCAACACTCGGCCGTCATGCCACACCAATAATGAGAGTTCAAATGAACAACACAGAAATACAAGGCTGGTCATGCACTAATTGATAATGCTATAAATTCATAGGGTATATGGGATTGTTGCTACATGCTCCAACCTGGATGAATTTTGTGTATTTGATTCACATAATACTAGGATTATTGCCACATGCTCTATTCTAGGTGAATTAGTAAAGTGGAGAAGTATTCATCACTTATCAGTGGCTTTATCCTTTGCAGGATGTCAGCGCATAATTTTGGTTTTTATAATTTTAGCCTTAAACGAAAATCCACCATCAACATTAAGTCCCCTGCCTAGCGCATAATGGTTACACTATTGTGGGGTAGGCATGAGATGGTGACATACATATGCGAGAAAGACGAGATAAAGGAGTTTACCCGGAAGAGCTTTGACCGACCGCTAGCAATTGTCCATGTGAATGCGTCGTGCAAGCATGGAATTTTTGGGTGGGACCGATTTCCTTCCTTGGGCGTTTGAATCAAAAGAGGAATCCTTTTTATATTGGGATTCTTCCAATTATTTGTTTATAAAAGGGACCGACCCCTTTTCTTTTCTCATATATATATATATATATATTTGGCCAGCTCCCGTCCACGACCTTGCCGCCGCCCTACCTACGCCACTGCCGTTGACTACGCCGGATTTGCTGCCGCCGGACTTCGTCGCTGCACGTGTATGAGGTAGGTAATTCGTCCGTTCTTCCTTGCTCTCACGTTTTTTTTTTTTCAAACCCTAATTTCTTAGGTAAACTCTTTTGCAATATACATCATGATTAGTTTCTCCACCGAAATTGATAGCAAAACCGCCCTAGGATTGCTTAGTAAAACAAGCCGTGAATCCATGAACATGTTGTTTTTGCTTTTTTTTCCACCGTTATATGCAAAACCTAACTTTTAGGTTATAGCTTGAAAAACCCTTGGCTTGAATTTCGTAGACACGATTCCCATGAATAAATAAAAATCGTGCTATGATACGTGCGAATGAATGCGGGCCCGCCATACATGCTTGATTGAACGTGGGTCCCACCGTGTACGCCTGATCGAACATCGAACTTATACCGGCTTCGTGACCTCGACCAACACCGGCTTCGTGACCTGGACCGGCCTTGCTTGCTGACGTGGCTGGTAGGCCTCTAAAGATGTATAA
Source organism: Papaver armeniacum (assembly GCA_023531295.1). Classification (NCBI taxonomy): domain Eukaryota; kingdom Viridiplantae; phylum Streptophyta; class Magnoliopsida; order Ranunculales; family Papaveraceae; genus Papaver; species Papaver armeniacum. Next base: position 91,363 of record JAJJWW010018358.1, read on the forward strand.
AATGAAGCCTACGGTGATACCGCAAGTGCACGGTGTCGTGATGTAGCACTGGGCACGTACGGGTCGAACCACATAGACTTGTGGTGCCCTTATGTGATCTAAGGCTTGCTACTTAACCGAATTTCTAGTGTGACAAGTGACAATGTGAGATGGTTTTGCCGAAACGGTGATTTGAGTGATGGTGAACCTAAAACTAAGGTATAAAATAGTGACAAGGATGCTAAGGTCTCGGTTCCACCACTCACTCCTACTTGTGTGCTCAACCGAGTTGAACTCCTTGTTCCTATGGCGTTAAGGGTAGGGTGTCAATTCCACCACTTAACTAGGATGTTTCACCTTGTAACACTTCAATTATCACCGAGGATACTAACCTAGAGTACTTGTTGTCTAATGAAGAACAACCGATCAAGAGAATCAGTGTAAATAATATAAACAAGAGCCGAAACACACTCAATTTCAAGATTATCTCAACTACGGTGCATCCATGGCGTTGGTATGCCTTTGTGAGAGAACTGGGTTGAGGTGTTTAAAATTGAAAGCATAATTATACTTTAAGCATGCAAGGATAATTCACATGAACTTACAACACAAAGACATGGAATTAGGGTTTCTTTGAAACCCTAACAACAAAATTAAAACATGATTAAAACAGAAAATAAACCTAAATTGACACTCCTAGCTAATCCGGGCGTGTCGAAAAAAAACATGTTCTTCACTCTCTATTTATACAAGCACTGACCCAAAATTCCCAAAACCCTAATTTAATAGTAAAATAGAAATTTAATGAAAATAAAATGAACCCATACTCTGATTCGCGTGTGAATCGAGCTTTCCTCTGCTCCTCTAGCTCTGAGACATCCTACCCTTGATTTGTTGTAACCCTAGTTTTAATTGTCTTAACCCTAGCTTCTAAGGAAGAAGCTACTGATGGAGACAAGTCAAAACGAGGGTGGCGGAGTAGGTGGTTATGTTGTGTCAGGAGATGATGGAGTTGGTGGTGTAGGTGGCTGCGGCAGGAGACGGTGGCAGGAGATGGTCGGGGGGAGGGGATGGTAAAGTTGCGAGAGGTAGGGGAGAAGAAAGAGAGAGATGGAGAGAAATGGGTTGGTTCGATTAGGGTATAGGGTGTGGGTCTCTTTCTTTGTGGAAGCGGGTGCATATTTGTTTGATGAGAACGTTGCACCGAGCGTTGGATGAAGAGCAGTGAAATCTGAACGGCTCATGGATGTAGACGGTTTTGGAGAGATTTGGTGTTGCACGGAGCATCAAGAGATGATGTATAGTGATGGAGCGACCGTTGGATGTAGGCCGAGGGAGATCTCAATGGCTCGAGTGAGCGGGCTCGGATCCGGTCATGGGTAGCTCTAGCCCAAGTCTTCCTTGTTGGGTTGCAACCGATTTGCGCGCGCGGCTTTGGCTATCTCGCTCCATAGATGTTTGACTTCAATTCTTCGCTCTTTAGCTCCTCGATTCTCCGAGCTTTATTTATTACCTAAAAATACAAAATTAATTAATACAAATATTTATTCTTGAAAACAAAGAAAACACAGAACTGGGATAATATCCGATTCTTGAGCACAAAAGATGAGTAAAATGCCAATAAAAAGGTGTATAAATATGCACTATTTGGCACTCATCAAATACCCCAAACCCGAATTTTACTTGTCCTCAAGTGAAACAGAAATGAAGAAATCCTAACTATACCACCGTCGCTGGTCTCTCGAATGCATTTAGCGTATGCACTAAGCCTTTAAACCCCTAGGTGTCCCTAGTGGACGAGTTGTAGTCTCGTGAGGGTTTACAAGAGGTGTACCCACAAAACCTTCTCCAACTTCAGAGTGTAAAAGAGTCTCAAGCCTCCAAGAAGCTATGAGGACATAGAGTTTCGCATGCTAGTAATGGGAAGTTAGAACTATCGAAGAACGCCTTCTCATCCTTAAGTGCCGAGCGAGAAGTAACCATACCATATGAAAGAATTCGGATTCGATTGTGATCATAAGTCTCAACTTCTGCCTCACCATTAGGTTTTATGATAATTGCACTCAAAAAGATCGCTTTTTAGTCTCTCATGTGTGCAGGCAGGAATAAAGAGAGAAATCATGCACACGTTGTAGGTAAGAAGGATAACCTTCCGAAATAAAATCTGGAGACTCCACAAAAGTGTGGACAAAAAGAATCTTTTTCTAATGATCTCTAAGAAGGGAAAATCAACCATTAGTAAGAGGTGGGAGTACTCACTCACTTCTCACCCGATCGGCAATTAATATCACTCTCTCATAAGAAACCATAGAAACGTCTTCAATCTTCGGTCTTCGGTCTTCAATTGTTGATGACGAACTTCTGAACTTTACAAAAACTTGAATATTTTTTTTTTTTTTTTTTTTATCTAGCATAGTACATGAAACGAAAATAAACACACAATTTTTTTTTTTTTTTTTTTTTTTTTTTTTTTTTTTTTTTAAGTTACAATAAAACGATAAACTCAATTTTTCACAAACTTCATTAATTCTCATCCTATTTTCTTTCTTTTCTTTGTTGCATAAAAACCTTGGACTATATCAATTTTTCTTCAAATATTCTGATGTTGCTCCGCTTGCTGACGATGATGTGTTTCTATGGATCTTGCTGATTGAGAGAGAGAGTGATGCTAACGGCAAATCGGTATTTAGAAGGAGTTTTCATCTTTGGACGTCACCTTCATGATTGACAAAAACTAGCACTCAAGAGATCAAAAGTAGTGCTGAAATTGGTGCGAAGTTGGGTAGCTCACCATTCCTACCCGGAATTGACGTACGGTGACACACACTCTAAAAGCTTTTCTAGAAAGTCACAAAGAGTGAAGGTCGGTACCTCGCTTGATGTAAAATGGGTAGTCTCCACTATGGGTGATCACAATTCTACTACCGAATATCTAAACAACACCTAATTCGCCCTCCGGTATGGTTAAATCCAACTTTAACGCTCTAATCAACTAAGAAACCCGATTGCGTTCTCCTAAGACTTCCAATTTCTGTTATTTCTGGCCGATTCTCTATGTAAACATAGCTAGAAGCATGCTAGTGACTCTAAAATCTCTAAAAGTTGGAGGTTTTTATTTGCAAAAAGTTTTTGAATTTTTGATATTTTTTTTTTTTTTTTTTTTTTTATTTTTTTTTTTCAAAATAAAAGGTGAAATAAAAGACTAAAAACTCTAAATGCAAATCACACCCCCAAACCTAAATCAAACATTGTCCTCAATGTGTCACGAGATAGGAAAAATTTAAACAAATCCACGTACCACGAGAACTATCCGATAAGATAAAAGGGAAGAGATTACCTGGATGTCGGCGGAGCAAGGTTGAGCTTCATTCGTCAAGGCTAGAATCCAATATTCTCAACGGAGATCATATCGGATTAGCATAATATATGTGCAAGAAGACTCAACCGAATCAAGAAAAGAAAAATTTAACAAGTCCTACTTTGGATTATATACAAAAATTCACCATAAACTAACAATCTAAAGAGTTGAGGATCAACCCAATAGAAAATATATACAAACATCAGGAAACTTTACACAGATATAACAAGAGAGTGCAAGTAAGATGCAGATGTGAAGGAGTTTCCCCAAACCTAAATTTGTGAAACGGGTGTGTTTGTGAGAACAAAATTTTGCAATTTTAAAGGTACATCATGCAAAAGGTCTAACTCAAAATGAGTTTTGCTAATTACAAGTGACATACATATTCCAACCGTGGCTCCTTAAGAGTGTTATACTTTGATGCAAAATAGTCCAAGAGGACTTGGGAAGCACAAAGTTCTAGGCCTAAGTTAGGCATTTTTAGAACAGTTGGTTTTGCAATTTTTTGACAAACTACACCTAGGTTTGGTGGAGGAGTTTCAATTTGTGACTCAGGAGAGAGGTTAGGTACATCTAAGTTGTTTTCATTTTTAAAATCATTTGTACCATCACACACTTTCCTAGAGTCAGAAGAGGGTAAATCATGTTCATTTTCACAGGGCAATTCCACAGGTTCCACATCAACATCACATGCATGAATAACAGAAGAAGCATCATTCATAGGGTTCACAGAAGAGACGCCTAACGTCTCTGAACCAAAAGATTCTACTACATTTTCAGTGTACACATGCTCTTCATATTCATCATCATCATCATCATAGCACGATTGCATTTCCCTAACATTCATTTCACCTTGAAATTCCTCCCTTTCCTCATTTAGTGCATCAAGAATTTGACTCAATTTGAGTTCTAAACTCTCAAACTTTTGCTCAAGGTTTTGATTCAATTCTAGAGATTCATTATGTTGTTCAAGGAAATGAGAGTTTTCACTAGTGGGTATGCATTCCTCATATGGATATTCATTGTATGGTTGTGCATGAGGTTCACTAGAGAAGGGAAATTGGACATGTTGCTATATGGATGGTCATGCATTGCATTCATTTCAAGCCTAGCATTTTGCTCCATGAGTGTATCCATTATTGATTGCAAACTAGGAGTTGGGGGAGTATAAAATTGTTCATCTCCCCATTGTGGTGAATGATGCATGTGTGCAGGTTGATTATGGTCCCAATAGTCACTTCTAGACACTTCGTACATTGGATTATCATGGTTTTCCTTAGACTGTCTAAAATCATGCAAGATATAACAGTATTCAGCAGGGTGGTCTAAGCCACCACATAAGGTGCAAGCATGCATTTCATATTGCCTAGAAAAACTAGATTCGACAGATCGCTCATGTGATTGCCTTTCTAAGCCAGATAGTCGAGCTTCTAATTGATCGAGAAGTGATGACTGGGTATGAGAAAATTGTTCATTTTCAACCTGTGGTGGATGATGTATATGATCATAATGATTAGGGTATGTGAGATCAGGGCCCTGAGAAGGCCCATAAAGTTCCCTAAAGTCATTATGGTATGTGGGGTGTTCATCCTGTGAAAGGTGCCCGTAAGCAAGCTCTCTAAGGGATTTATTTGTTCCATCCCCAGATGCAGACCAAAATCCTGTCATGATTTAGTACTCAAATTGAACTCAAAGCCCAGATGAAGTGGACTAAGTTTGGTTTTGGTGGGAAAATTTGGTTAAAATGGGCTGATTTGGTTTTGTTGGGAAAGTTTGGTTTATGTGGGCTTGTTGTTTGGTTTTGTAGGAAGCCCAAAGAATTGTGTGCAAAGCCTAGGTCTTGTGGGCTCAATTGGCTGCATGACCTGACTAATAGGTTTAGTTTAGTTTAAGCCCAGCATCAGAGTGCAAAGCCCAGGTTGGGTTCAGTTGGTTGCAGCCCAATTTGCTGTAGAAACACAGCCCAGAAGTGAGATGATTAATAGTAAATGTGCCTTGGTTGGTTGACTAGCCCAATTTGCCTTGGTTTAGCCTGGGTTGTGGGCCTTGGTTGGTTGATTTAGCCCAGTGGTGTGTTAGCCCAAGAAATGTGCACAACCCGACAATTGAATGGCCCGGGTTAGGTGGGCTGAAAGTTGGTTATGTGGGTGTGTGTACAGACCAACAAGTGTGGGGTGATGTGGGCTGAAAATTCAAAAATAGTTAGCCCAGTAAATGGGCTTCAGTTTAAAAGTGCACAGCTTTGATTATCACATCTCACAACTTAATTCAATGCCAAAGGAGCATACACCATTTTGCAAAACTGATCCCTACATTCACACAAGCAACAGATGAAGTCAATCGAGTTTTGCAGATGAGAATTTACAAGGTTTCCCACAAGGTGCACAGTCGAGCTCAACAGTCACATCAGGGTGCATGATATCTCACACAAGGCACACAGTGCGCAAACAAACTCATGCAACTCTGTTGTAGAGGCTAGCCTAACATGGGTTACATGCATTCCAGTTTACAGTCACACAAGGCAATACGATTTGGCTATCGGTTCAAGGCAATACAAGCTCAAGGTACACAGTGCACATTCACGGACTCGGGGTTTACACAGGTTGACAGACTCGCACAAAAAAGTAAAACAACGCCGGCAGAGCACAAAGACAAGTTATCGGGGCTAGGTGTTCGGTGTTTTTGCTCACGTGGTGGGACAGTGTAGATCATGCACAGGGATTTGAAAGGCAAAGCAAGTGCAGAGTTACAAGATGCACAGGGATCAGCAGGGTTCAGGCAGGCAAGCTAAGCTTGCACCTTACACACACCACAAGACAAGCTAAGATTCACAAATGCACGATTTTGGCTAACCTTACGTCTTTGAGTTTTTCCCTTGCCTTCCTTCCCTTGGTTTGCACAAAGAAGATCCCAAGCACGGCCAAGCACTCGTTGGCTCAACAAGGAGATTAGTTCTCGAGCTTCACGGTCAAAGCAACAGAGCAATAAAGGTACGGCAGAGTTCGAGCTATGCCCGAGTGAAAAACCAAGCCACGTAAAAATAATGACAAAGTGCAACTAACAAAGCTAACAAAGTAAATGACCAAGTTATACTAGAATTCCTAAGTTACTGAATAGTTTATAAGAAAAATAAACTAAGTTACAACAAGACTAAAACAACAATGAAAAACTAAGATAACAAAAGCTACAGCTAAGACAAGTTACAGCTAGAAATAGCAATGCATAGAGAATATATACAAGGTTGGAAATCAGTGAAGCAAGGCCAATAGTCAACAGGGCACGCGCCAAGTCCCCGGCAGCGGCGCCAAAAACTTGGTAGGCCTCTAAAGATGTATAAAATGAAGCCTACGGTGATACCGCAAGTGCACGGTGTCGTGATGTAGCACTGGGCACGTACGGGTCGAACCACAGAGACTTGTGGTGCCCTTATGTGATCTAAGGCTTGCTACTTAACTGAATTTCTAGTGTGACAAGTGACAGCAGATGGTTTTGCCGAAACGGCTGATTTGAGTGACAGTGAACCTAAACTAAGGTATAAAATAGTGACAAGGGATGCTAAGGTCTCAGTTCCACCACTCACTCCTACTGTGTGCTCAACTGAGTTGAACTCCTTGTTCCTATGGCGATTAAGGGTAGGGTGTCAATTCCACCACTTAACTAGGATGTTTCACCTTGTAACACTTCAATTATCACCGAGGATACTAACCTAGAGTACCGGGCTGTCTAATGAAGAACAACTAGTCAAGAGAATCGTGTAAATAATATAAACAAGAGTCAAACACACTCGGCTCAAGTATTAACCTAACTACAGTGCATCCATGGCGTTGGTATGCACTGTGAGAGAACTGGGTTGAGGTGTTTAAAATTGAAAGCATAATTATACTTTAAGCATGCAAGGATAATTCAACAGAACTTACAACACAGCATGGAATTAGGGTTTCACTGAAACCCTAACAACAAAATTAAAACATGATTAAAACAGAAAATAAACCTAAATTGACACTCCGGCTAATCCAGGCGTGTCTGAAAACATGTTCTTCACTCTCTATTTATACAAGCACTGACCCAAAATTCCCAAAACCCTAATTTAATAGTAAAATAGAAATTTAATGAAAATAAAATGAACCCATACTCTGATTCGCGTGTGAATCGAGCTTTCCTCTGCTCCTCTAGCTCTGAGACATCCTACCCTTGATTTGTTGTAACCCTAGTTTTAATTGTCTTAACCCTAGCTTCTAAGGAAGAAGCTACTGATGGAGACAAGTCAAAACGAGGGTGGCGGAGTAGGTGGTTATGTTGTGTCGAGGAGATGATGGAGTTGGTGGTGTAGGTGGTCATGCGGCAGAGACGGTGGCGGGGAGATGGTCGGGGGAGGGGATGGTAAAGTTGCAGAGGTAGGGGGAGAAGAAAGAGAGAGATGGAGAGAAATGGGTTGGTTCGATTAGGGTATAGGGTGTGGGTCTCTTTGTCAGAAGCGGGTGCATGTTGTTTGATGAGAACGTTGCACCGAGCGTTGGATGAAGAGCGGTGAAATCGAACGGCTCATGGATGTAGACAGTTTTGGAGAGATTTGGTGTTGCACTGAGCATCAAGAGATGATGTATAGTGATGGAGCGACCGTTGGATGTAGCCGAGGAGATCTCAATGGCTCGCAGTGAGCGGGCTCGGATCCGGGTCATGGGTAGCTCTAGCCCAAGTCTTCCTTGTTGGGTTGCAACCGATTTGCGCGCTGGCTTTGGCTATCTGCTCCATAGATGTTTGACTTCAATTCTTCGCTCTTTAGCTCCTCGATTCTCCGAGCTTTATTTATTACCTAAAAATACAAAATTAATTAATACAAATATTTATTCTTGAAAACAAAGAAAACACGAGAAACTGGGATAATATCTGATTCTTGAGCACAAAAGATGAGTAAAATGCCAATAAAAAGGTGTATAAATATGCACTATTTGGCACTCATCAGTGGCCCAATACCATACTTGTGACCTTGCGGCCTTGACCAATACCGGCTTGACGTGATCTAACACTAGCATACTTGACTGATATCAGTCTTGCTTGCGTGGCCCAATACCTGCTTGACTGACGTGATGTCGGTCTTGCTGGGGGATATTAGCCCTATAATCTCGACCAACACAGGCTTCGCGGACTTATCCTACACCTGCCTCGTTTGGTGACGTGGCCTGATACCGGCCTTGTTTAGACCCAATACCGGCCTTGCCTGCTTTGCCCAGCTTGGTGTACTTTAACGTGAATGTGTATCCTGCTCGGTCGGGACTATACATTCCATGATACGCGTTTTCGTACAAGTACTGACTCCCTTGCTTCTTCTTTATTTTAGAATGAACAAAAAGGCTCATGCTAAGATGTCTTCTGGGAATAATGCTGACGCCAAGTCAGGGAGTGTTGACAGCTTCAAAGATATGTCGAACATAGATGATGAGTTATTCACCGTGCCTTTTCAGAAAATTACAAAGCATCCTTCTCACAAGATAGTCCCGCTCTCGGTTCGTAAAATATGGAAGCCGATCCATCCTCTTCTTCAAACACTTGTGATGAGATTCTGTCTTCGGAGAAATGAGTATCCACCTTCACCTATTGACTTCAAGATTTTTCATACCCCGCTGGATCCTTATAAAGGATGGATGAGACGCATGTTGAATAATAAGAGTATTAAGGCTAATTTGATCAAAGCACAAATCCTTGATGCGGTCATGGCATCCGCCGCTCTTCAAGTTAAGAAAGATGCGGCAGGCTTGATTACTTTCATTTCTCGGTGGCGTCCATCTACTCATACTTTGACCATATGTAGATGGGGAGAGATGACCATTACTCTGGAAAGCTTGGATGCATTGATGAACCCGCCTGTCATTTCGGAAGCTTCTTTTATAAACTTTACGATGCGTAACGTCGCGATTATAATGCTATACTTCGAAAGGCGGGAGAATTTGATGACTGGAGAAGGAGAAGAAAGATACGAAATGCTTTTACACTTGGAGGGTGTCGAGTAGTCTCTGGACCCGAAACCAGATTAGGAGTTGGAAGACGAGCTCAGCGTGATTGCATTTCTGTCTTTGTGTCTATCCAGAGACATATTTGACAATGGTTCTGGAAGGAAGACCATAAGAGGTGACCTTGTTATGTTTGCTATAAGGCTGGAAAAAGGTGAGGTCCTTCCCCTAGGTGCCTTGTTTCTTGGATCACTGTATACTCATCTGGACGCCTTAGCGACGGACATGCATGCTTCCAATGGGTATAAGAAGGTGGATTCGCATATCCACATTGCTTTTCTTTAGGCGTTTTTGTGGGAACATTTCAAAAGCTATGCTCCTGTTCCTGCAACTTCACTCAGCAGTTTGTATGGTGGTTCGAGAATACTTCGTTGGCAGAAGAGACGTCCAAAAACCGGTGTGAAGCTTGTGGATGTCTTCGACAATGTGTCCTCCATAGATTTTCGTCCATGGGGGCCGATCCATCCTTCCATTGTTCAGCCAAAGACTTTTGCTACTGTTCCTGATGCCGTGTTGCGCATCGATCTTTGGAACCGCAAGTCTTGGAGAACTTATTTACTTGCGAAGCCGCACTCGGGATATGTCCCATCTTTATTTGACGAAGAATTTACTGTGACTCCGTACAATATTGACAGGGTTGCTCGGAAAATGGGATTTGACCAGGGTGTTCGATTTCTTCGTCCGTTTTAAGGCTCCAAAAGAACTTTTCCCGGACATTTTTAATGCTGACACATTTTCGTCAGTGCAGAGCCTTACTTTTCTTCCTATCGGAAGAAATACGACAGTAACTAGCAGGTATAAGGAATTTTGGAGAGAGTAATTGTTAACCTTTCAGAAATTCTCGGAGGAGGTTGTGACATATTCCCGCGGCGAACGATCTTCTTACGTTTTGAAGGAGCATTCTCGGTTGAAACCACTCCCTGTAAACGAACCAGAGCTGACGACCGCAGCCCCAAGTAGGAGTGAGGTCTAAGAAGCAGGCATGTGGTTCGGTGATCCTCAATTCCTCCAATATGCGGGTATTTAAATTTCTTGTGGCTTGATCCCTTGGTTTCGTTCTTCCTGAGCAACTTTCACTAAAGGTAGTCTTTTGTTGGCGATCAGGGAATCTCGAAAGAAAATGCTTTCGCAAGACCGGGCCGGTAGTCATAACGAGAGGTCTGGCGATATTGATCTTCATACGGAGAAGTCCGGTGACCCTCTCAAAGAAGGGTCCGCGACACCGATCCTCTTCGAGACAAAGATGGTGCAAGCTCGACCGACGGAGTGCCTCCCCAAGTGGTTACCTTAGTGAGCTTGTAGACGAGGTCATGACGGAAATCAACATTCGGAGTGAGGTAGACATGAGGAGGAATGCGGGAGAGGAAACATCTGTTATTGTTGAGGCGACTCCCCTTAAAGATCTTCCCGAGCGGGGTTCCAACCGATAAATTAGTCATGGTGACTTCTTCTGAAAGGCCTCCTGATGAAGTAATGGTAAGGCAATCTGTTGTTCCTGGCGCTATCTTCAATCCTCCCTTCGATTCTCCTTATGTAGGTCATGTGTTGGTTGGGGGATTCAGTGTGCCGGCTCAGTTCGAGGAGTTATACACGGTGATATGGAAGAAGCACGACCACATTTCTACCACTACGAAGCTCAAAAGTCACCTTGCATTGGTCAACCGCGTCCAGAAAGCTTTATTCTCTATCTATGGGATGAGCGTCACGACTGGTCGAACCGTTTCTGAGGAGATGATTGAAGAATGGAAGTGCCATCGAGACGTGTTTGTGTAGTACGACTTCAACGCTCCTTGGTTCTTCAAAGGGTTCTCTGAGATCCAAGAGCTTCAGAAATTGCAAGACGAGGTTCCTTCCGCAGACTGTATTGCTCTCCAGGAAGAAGAGGTTGAAAAGTTGTATAAGGAGTTGAAGCCGAAACAGACGCGCTCCAAAGGATGAAAGCCGCTCTTGCTCGGAAGGACGAGTTCTGTTGAAGGGATTTCCTTGAAGGATTCGTGCCGCCTACTTGTGTTCTTTTCTTTAGATGCTTTTGAGTGATTGCGAGGATTTCCTTTCATAATTTGATCAGGTTTTGAACTAATAGGTGGTTGAATTTTGAACTGGTTTACTTTTTGAGACAGTTTTGTGAAAAATTGATTTTCTAAAAGAGACTATTCTAAATAGAATTTGCATCTAGGTTACAAATGATTATACATGTCACATGAAATTGTAAATATCGTGTGAAAAGGAAACAAACATGATGTTTGATCATTGAATCTCTTTTTCTGGTGTGGGATATCAAGTCCCCAGTAAATTCTAAAACTATCTTTCTCATAAAATTGTTTGATAGAACTTACTTGCTCTTTGGAGCCTCATTTGCACGCAATCGAATCTTCCCGAGCAACCTCTCCAAGGAAATCGTCCGTACTAATTTTCGCAGAGGGAAAGCTACTCTTCCGAATTAAGCTTCTTCGAACAATGCGCTTCAAGGCGTTGCATTCACCGGGTAGGGTGGTGAAGGAACTGGTGATAATGACAATATCTTGGGTCCATTATTTATTGATCGGTCGGTGGACCCCATACAGGAGGTAGCTCCACCTCTCCGTTTCGTACCCATGCCTCCAGCATCTCCAAAATCCTTTTCATTGGGAAAGGGAAGTGCAGATACCTTGAGTCTAGTTGTTCTTGCGCTAGTGGATGTCGTGACGTCTCTATGTGGATTTGATGTGAAGCACGCTTCGAAGACGGAGTTGGAAGGCCAGTGTGTGTCATCATGTCTACGGATCGCTTGACTGGGTGACGGAAGGCGGAAGGCGTCGTAATATCACTGCTGGGTGAATGAATTGAACGCTCCCATCCTCTGTACTCACGTGTTCCTTGATTGATCTCCCCCTCCTCGATCATTTCTTCATTTGGCTGAAAGGTCGCTGTGGACTGGGCAGTCTTCTGAGCTTCGGCAAGAGTCTTGAGATACAAATCTTCCACCAAGGCTCCATAAGTCTGTGCTCCTTTTCTTTATCCGACGTACGTGGTGGCATCCTGGACGAGTCTTTTCTTCTATGGAGTTATCTCGAGTCTCTCGTCGCCACTGGACCATGTTGTTCGTCTTTCTTGAGTCCCCCGTGGCTACGCTCTCTCTCGCATCTCCACCGGTAAAGGCGTAACTTTTAGATAAGGATTCAAACATTTCTTGCATTGTGCGGGTAAGTGCCCGCCGATCCTTCTTGTAATTGAGCCGTTATATCATTCAAAAGTCGGAAGGTTTCGCTCGCCTTCTAGCGATACCATCTTGATTTTCCGTGGGACATCCTCCAAGTATTCTAGCCACACTTCCCATGACATCCGAATCATTTATGGTTTCCGAAGAATCTAGCGGGCGAAGATACATCGTGAGATGGCTTAAAATGAATAGGTTAATGATTGAATCGAAACCAAGATCTATCCCATAAATCGAGAAGGTAGGAATAAATATTGAGAATTCAATTTTGCAACCGAGAGATTAACCTCCCACTATGGTCGCCAATTATTTATGGGTGAAAACTATTTCGCGATTTTGGTAATTTGGGGTGTGTGGATGAGAAATGAATCTAAACCCTAAACAAATGCACACTGCACGGAGTGCTTGTGATTCGAGAAATCAATGCACAACTCGGCCTAAACCAAGAAATGGTCGTTCCAGACTTGCTTCGGTCACAAAGTGAAGGAGATGGGGTTGATCTTAGGGAGGGAAGCGAAGAAGGTGTTGAGATTGTGGAGGTGTTGCTGTTTTAGGACTTGTATCAGAAAGCTGAACTGGCCTGCAGAATGTAAGCTATCAGTTCTGGTGTTGGGATACGATTGTATCAACACTTGGTTTTCTGTCTTGTCTTGTCTTTGGGAATAGGGAGGAGAACCTATTTATACAAGTCATTAGGCCTAACCCACGTCTCTCATGGGAAGTGGAGGAAGTGGAGTGATGGAGTAGTGGAGTTGTGTGTTAGTGTCACACGACCAGTCTTGCCCACTTCTCCCGTCATCACTAACCGTCCATGAATTCCTGACACGTTCTTGTGATGGCGCGTTATGCGCCGTACGCTGTAAACCGCCATACCAATACCCCGGTAAGTATCCCCGGTTGTGACACGTTTGATGTCTCGAATGTGTGGATCGTGGGACCCCGTAAAGTAGCATGTGATCTTGGATTAAATAACTAAGTTATTTAGGAAGTCGATATTTATGAAATATCGTGTGTATTCTATGCGGTAACGCATTATTCAGCATGTGTGAAACATCGATGTTTTAAGGCTTAACGGAGTAAGTCACGAATTAAGCGTCTTAAAACAAAGATCACGTCCAGCCATCTTAGAGTGATCATTTGGAGGTTGTATGGGCAAACCACGCTTTGGCCGATCACTTCATGTGGAAGAGTGGTGGACGGTGATCGTGGTGATGCCTTGCTGGTCGCCTAACTCCTGTCCATGGCTGCCTAACCAAGCTGGCAAAGTTTGACGGACGAGATGACTTGCGACCCACATCTACGACCGTTGGATTAGGGTATAGGAGGTGCGCAAGCACCCACTTTCATCTCAATCGAATTCGAGCTTAGAGGGCGATTTTGGAGGGACCGATTGGTCCTGTATGGAGGTGGGACACCGGTTTTCATGTCCGTGCTAGCTCATCTCGTAGGGGTACGATCTAAACCACTTGATTCGTCCTGCGAAGAGGAGTGGTCGAGATTGGTTTGCAATTGGAAACCGCGCGACCATGCCTAGTTTGGGCGCACGAATCGAGGCGCTCGGCCATGGCCGGCCTTGGTCGATTGGTCACGCATGTAGACGGGCCCACGGTGATTGTATTGACATGCTTGGGACCCTTTGAGTCTACATCTACACCCTCCATCTATGCCTGCGAAGATGGATGGTCGTGACTAATTTGCGACACATGTTATATGCCGCAAACCCTAATTAGGGTTTCATGTCCACGCTACTTTGGCTGGACGAATTAGAAAGCTACGCTCTTCTTTTGGGGAGGCCGACCATGTGGGACCCACATTGGGTCGGTAGTGAACACGCCAATACATGTATGGAAGTTATAGGCTTGATCTAAGCCATCCAAACATGCTTAGGTGAAGTTGGATGGTCGTGATCAATTTAAGACACTTAGTGGAATTTCCTGGACCCTTAAAGCATCACGCCGACCGAACTTTGGGCGGCGTTTTTCCTCCCCGGCTTGGTCGTGGAGGAAGTCGGTAAGGAGAGAAAGTGGGCCGCAGGTGTGCGGGACAATGCTTGTCCAACCGGTCATGGGATGATCCACGCCGTCCAAACACGCCGAAGTGAAGTTGGTAATTGGTCGTGACTATTTTGAGACCGATATTGGCGGCCTTGTTCGTGCGAACCTTCTCCAAACGGTTTCACGGTTCGACCATCCTTTTTCAGTGGCGTTTGGTGATTGTTTTGGAGGCATGTCATGCGTTCGACCGACCGGAGCATAAACGGGCCGTGGTGGTCATTAAGGTGGTAGCCTGATCCTGCTGAGGATCGTCTAGGCTAGTTACATCATGCGGCCAACTTGCGTGGTCGTGATTATTTCTGAGACTGACATGGACAGTCCAGATGCTCGATCGGGCAAGTATAACACACCGAGAGATGTATGCTCAATCGGTCTATTATAACACACCGAGAATTGTAGCATGTACGGGTATTTCATGCATGCCTCATTAGTGACACTTGGAGATTCGTGTACTCTGCTGAGAGCAACATTCAGTCGTCATGCCGCACCAATAATGAGAGTTCAGCGGGAACATCACAGGAAATACAAGGCTGGTCAAGCATGAATTGATAATGCTATAAATTCATAGGGAAAAGGGATTGTTGCTACATGCTCCAACCTGGATGAATTTTGTGTATTTGATTCACATAATACTAGGATTGTTGCCACATGCTCTATTCTAGGTGAATTAGTAAAGTGGAGAAGTATTCATCACTTATCAGTGGCTTTATCCTTTGCAGGATGTCAGCGCATAATTTTGGCTTTTACAATTTTAGCCTTAAACGAAAATCCACCATCAACAACTTTGTATGCTATGTTCCCCGGCTGAACCCTTAAGGTTGGTATGGCACGAAAATTTGTGTTCACTCGCAGTAGAGTAGCACGAATTTCCAAATATCAAGGATAAGGTCTTTGCATAAGGTATTCAATCAGAAAGCATGTTGCTCTCTGGCAATGAACTTAAAAGAACTCTGTGTTAACACATAGAATTCAATCGATTACCCTGGATAACTTGCAAAAGTTAGGGTTTTGCGCCTTGCGCAGTATATTAGACCTTGCTTTTCGAAATTTAAGTATAGGCAAACTAGGTAATTAATCCTCCATGGATTAGTAGACGCAAAATCTTGCCCAGAATCAGAAAACAGGGAGCCGCAGGATAGGAGCAGCAGAAAGGGAGGCGTGGCCATGCCTTAGGCCAGCCGTCACCATTTGCCATTGGACACGCCCCATCCTAAACCGGCCCTATTTACCTTAACCAATCAGGTCGCCATAAACTCCTCACGCGCACATAAGTTGTGGTTGGGCCCACACTTGCCGACCCCTTTTTTCATCGACCAATCAGGTCGCTCTAAAGCCGCCACACTCACACCGGGAAGTGTATCCACGCCCATGCTTGGCCGGCCCCTCTCATTCCTACCGACCAATTAGGTCACTTTAAATGCACCACGAGCACTAGAGGTGCGCCGCGCCTCATCTTTGGTAGGACCCTTTTCTTGACCAATCAAGTCGCTCTAAACTCGCCACCATACATTAAAGGCCATACGCACCCTGCCGCGCCACAATACTAATCGGCAAGCCAAACGCGCCCGCCACAACAACATGCTAACATGCCACTCTTTTGTGCCCATGACACACGCACTAATTAGGGTTTTGACATGCCAAACCCTAATTTGGGCAAAATTGCTACCAATCATGTCAAATAATGTTTCCCAGAGCGTTGGGATCGATGTGGCAACAGGGCCAATGTTGCCGAGCCATATTTGGGTCTAACACCAATATTCCAAAACAGTTTGCCACGGCTACGCCATCGGCATGCCGCTATGTGATAGGTGTCTAAAACACCTAATTTACTATTCAGTAGTTACGCTTTCTTTGCTATTTTTCTTGTGAATTATGTATCTTATGTGTGTTTTTGAGTTATTAGGTACTCTGGAGTCGCACGGAGGAAAAGAAGCGGAAATTACTCAGTTTGAGCAAAAAGGGCAAATTTGTTATTTCATGGGCGAACACTATATGGAGCCTAGTCAAGGTTAAGGGACACCTCTTTTGGGATGAGTATTAAACATAGGTTAGCCCTTATCAGAAGCAACCAGGTGGCGATAACCATCCCAACCTACTACCTAACATACGGAGGAACCATCGTTCATTTCTCATCCGAGATTGAGAAAAAAAAAGAGAGAAAACAAAGAACGATCGATGTAGATTGGAGATCGAGGAATTCACGAAAAGAAGAAGTTCAAGTGTTCGTTGTAAATTGATGAAGGGTTAGTTTGAATTGAGAAATTGTTTAAAGAAGGATTTAACAGAGTCGAGAATGCATAGAGTTAGGGTTTGAAATCAGTGCTGTTGAATTGAGGGATAGATCGAATCGTGGTTGAGGAGGAGATGTTGAGAAGTTGATTCTGCTTGGTATTTAATGGAACAACACAAAGAGATGAGAATTTGAGCTTGATTGTGCTGCCATTACTTGAATCTCAGAATATGTTCTGATGGGGATGGAGTCGAATTCAGAGAAGAATATTAGGGTTCTGCTTGGTTGTGTTCGGAAACTTGATGACGAATTACAAGAGTGGGTCTAGGTCAAATTAGATGTTGAGTGATGAATAAGAAGAATTGGAAACTACGGGAGGAGCAAGGTGATAAAGACCCGAAGGATAAGAAGATCTTTGAGAAAATTGGTAGTAGCTCTGGTGAAGATTTGCACTCATTGGTGTTGCTCTCGAAGTTGCGGCTCGGATGGTAATCTTGAGATGAATAAGTCGGCATCTTGTTGTGCCAAGATTGGCGGATAAAGTGACGCAGGTTTGTGAAATGCAATGGCGGAGGTTACATAGAAGGGGTTACTTGGTATTGGAGGCTTGTACGGTCGGATGGTGGTGGTTGGTGGAGTTGAATGGAGCCGGTAATTTTGTCGGTCTTTGGTGGTGTTGTTCAGTGACTCAAGTAAAAGCCGAAGAATCGGGTGGATGTTTTGCGTTGGTGATGTGAGTGTGTTTAAGTAGCAAAGGCAAGGGCCGGAAGGTTGTGAGTGAAGTTGAATTGGCCACTGGAATTGCAAGTGTTGCATGAGCTGAAGTTGCAGGACTGTTTGTGGTACAGGGAGGATTTGAGGAGGTGAAAAGCAGAATGTGCAAATGGGTCTGGTGGTATTGCTTGTTATAGAAGTGCGGCTCGAGTTTGTCTGAAAGACTGGGATTGCAAGCAAGAAGCAATGGCTCATGGTGTTGGCAATGAGCCCAGGCGAGGGAAGTATGGTGTAATGGTTAGATGTATGCTTAGGTTTACGGGAAGGTTGAAGTATGGAGTCGAGTACTTGGCCCGGATGATGGTGGTCTTTGTTGAATCTATGGGTTTTGAGGTGTAATGCTATGGCTTAGTGAAATGCAAGTGCAAGATGGAGATGAGAAGGGGATCCGGTACTTGAGCTTTGGGGTGATTGCATTTGGGAAGTGGATTTGCGGCTACTGTTTGTGATTGGAACCGCGAGAATGAAGAGAAGGCTGTGTGACAAGTGCCATGGCGAGGATATGGAATAGAAGAAGGCGAGCCATCATGGCGGCAATGCACTAGATTTGCACAAGGATGGTGCATCACAAAGTTAGGCTGTGCAATGGCTTAGGAGGTTGAACCAAGTCGGCCTGATTAGCTCTCATGAATAGCGACTTGGGTCTGACTCATGACCTGACTCAATGATCTGACCCGTTTTGACTCACTGCCTTGCTCCGAGTTGACTCAGTGACCCTGACCGTTCCGACCCGTTGACCGGTGACCGGTTTGACTTTGCCGGTCACCTGGGACAGTTTCCGGCGGCTATTCCGGTGGGATTCCGGCCATAATCCCAGTTTTCCGGCGACGGTTTTTGGGCATAATTTCACATGGGTTTCTCTCACTTGTGGGCTTGGTGGACTTTTAACTAATGGACTTTGAAGACAAAACCTAATTTTGGAAGGAGTGGAGCTATAAAAGAGAAGACTTTTCTCAAAACACATATCATATCTTTTATCTATTATTCTTTTGCCTCTACTCTTGTTCTAGGGTTTAGAACCATGAAGTCTTTTCTCTTTCTTCTTGTTATGAACTCCTATGCCATGAGTAACTAAGTTTTTATTATTGGTTGAAGATGTAGTTGGATTTTGCAACCAAGTTATGATTTTTATGAATTAGTTTTCTCTCAATATTATCGTATGATTTCTACGGGTTATAATAATTGCATGATTGATGTATTGCAATATGATTGAATGTTTGTTTAGTTAAGTCTAGAATTGATTGAACTCACATCCATATCTATAGCTATTTTAGGGTTTTCATCGAGCGATAACCTTGAATACGAGTAGCATGATATGATTCTAGGTTGTAGTGATACATCCTTGTAATCATATGTAGAAATTGACCTTTGTCCGAATTGTTTTGCGCAATGTATTACAATTGCATTGATTAGCCTATTTCGAAACTTAATGCTCCTAGGAATTGAACTTGATTAGCGCAAGGCGTTAGGTTATTCTTTAGGTAGATTTCACATACGCAGCCCTAATGTGTGTGTTGATAACTTTGGAAATTACGGAGTATTCTTGCAATAAGGTATTCTATGGCTTTTGATGATAGCGAGATTAAATACGTCATTCTATTCATATATTCATAAACTTGTTTACAATTGAAGATGAAACCTTTATCCAATATTTTCACATCCTTGATTTGCGTGTTTACTTTTATTTGTTTTGCTTTTATTTTATTTTAGTATATAAAAATCAGCAAACCCCCGGTGTTTTATATAGGAAACCATAACATATTGACAACCAAGACCTCTCTGTGGGAACGATCCTTTCTTGCCCTTGCTATATTTATATTTTGAGTAGTAAGAAAGTGTAATTTATTTTTGACGCTTACGACCGCGATCACTATGCCACGGCTACGCTAGGCGCCACTACGCTAATGGCGCCACTTTTCTACACAACAAATATGTGGCCATAATCAACGACTACCCTTCTTCATGAGATGCAATCTCAGCCATTCAAGTTCTCCACCAAACTGACGGACTTGTGGCAAGTTTTAGGCGGCCGGCCAAGGCAAGCCTAATAGCATCACACGCTATTTTCCTATGGCAAGTCTCTTGACTTTGACTTGCCACACATAGCAACCTGCTACATGTTTTCCACGAAAACACTCGAGACATCAAACATGTCACAAACTGTGGGATACTCATCAGGGTATTGGTCTGGTGGTTTACAGCGTGCGGCGTGCAATACGCCCGTTATAAGAAAGTGTCATGAAGTGGGACAATTAGTGGTGATGAAAGTAACGGTGTAAACCAAGTCACTTCCTTCATCATGGAAGCATAATGCATGATGCTTACACGTTACTCTATTCTTCCACCACTCAATCGTTTCCATTTCCTACGAGACCATGGTACGTTTCAATATGACTTGTATAAATAGGTTCCACCTATTTACCACAAAACAATAAGTTTTTGGTCGACAAAAACATAGTATCCGTAAATCACCAAGAACCGATAGCTTTTCACTGCAAGCCAGTTCCACTTTACGATACAAGTCATAAAACAAGCCACATCTTCGGAATCAACCATTCTGGTCTCAACACTCTCTTCGCTTCCCTCCCTAAGACCAACCATTCTCCTTCACTTTGTGACCGAAGCAAGCTGGAACGGCCATTTCTTGGTTTAGGACAAGATTGTACAGATTGATCTCTCGAATCAAAAGTACTCCCGTGCAGTGCATTGTTTAGGGTTTAAATTCGTTTCTCATCCACACACCCAAAATTACCAAAATCAGCAGAAGCGGTTTTCACCCATAAACAATTGGCGACCATAGTGGGAGGTTAATCTCTCGGTTGCAAATTCAACTCTC
The DNA here is from genome assembly GCA_023531295.1 of Papaver armeniacum. Lineage (NCBI taxonomy): Eukaryota > Viridiplantae > Streptophyta > Magnoliopsida > Ranunculales > Papaveraceae > Papaver > Papaver armeniacum. The sequence goes on from JAJJWW010018358.1 coordinate 111,798, forward strand.
AATTCCATCATCCAACCAGTAAATGCAATGCTTCGAAGTGCGTCGTCCAAGAAAATATGGATTCAGGAGAATTACGTCTGGGGACTAGAGATTCTCCGCCTTACCGCGGATCGACATGAAGGTGTTTCACAGATAATAAAGAATGACTGGGGACTTTTCGCGGCAAGAAGGGCGTCACATAAAGACTCGGATTTACTCCCTGAAGATTCAGTTTTGGTGAAAAGCTCTAAAGTGAGTAAGTTTTGTCAGACAATGTTTACACGATCTACTGTTTGGGTTTTCACATTTGCAATGGGCCGATAACCCAATCATCCCAAGATTTCATATATTTTCTTTTCTCATGCAACATTCACGGTTTCACAATTCTCTCGAATGACTTTTTTACCTACATTCGCAATTCAGATTTTGACATATTGATTGATCAAAGGGCCATTATTCCAAAATAATCCAAAAACTCTTATAAGAAACAATCATCTATCAATCCAAAAACCAGAAAACCAAAACATAAACTAGGCGTTTCTTTTGCCTTTTAAAAAAAAAAAACCTAAGAAAAGGAAGTTCAGAAAATAAAAACATTCAAGGAAAATTACCCAACAACGGCTCGTTTTTCTTGGAGAATATGTCCTTCATGCTTTGAAGAGCCCGCCTGTTTTAGCTTCAACTCCTAGGAAAACTTCTCGACTTCTGGATCTCGGAAAATCCCTTAAAGAACCAGAAGGCGTTAAACTCAAAGTTTACACACATATCCAATGGAATTCCTAGCTTTTGACTACATCTCCAGAAACAGTGTGTCCAGTCACGCCACACATGTCATGGATTGAAGATAAGGTTTCCTCCACGCGCTTAACCAATGCAAATTGACTATCAACCTTCCTGGTCGTGGCGATGTGCCCATACCTTTTCCATATCTTGGTATATAGCTCTGCATACTTCACTGGCACACTGAATCTTCCAATCAACACGTGACTTTCAAAAGGAGCCTTCAATGGAGGATCAAAAACGACACTTGCGGCTGGATGTGCGACTAGCAAAGACTCTTTGGGAGCAATCACGCCCGTCGTCACGACAACGTTTTCCGCCATGGGAGATACAACAACATCTTCATGATGATCAACCTCCATCTCCAGATCACCAGCGGGTACGGTTTCCATGACTGGAGACACTGTTACACCTTCATTGCCATGGATCTCCATCTCAGAGTTATTTTCAGAAGCGGCCGCTTCTGTAAATATCACCAATTAAACATTTATTCAGTGTGGAAAAATCACCGACTCATTTAAGGGACCACTGGAAGAAGACTCGCAGTTATATTCAGAAGTGCTCCTCTCGTCACCAGATCTCGATCTTTCTTCCTCTTCAGATTCTTCTTCAAGAGATTCAGTATCGTCGCCTCCTTTCTCAAGAGGCGTCGTCTTTTGGCCGTGGGCAAATCTGGAAAAGATATTCGAGTTTTCAAGACCCTGAGACCAAAAAAAAAAAAAAAAAAAAAAAGAAAGAGTCAGTGACGAAATGGAAAATTTGTGTAATTGACCAAGTCGGTGAGGAAACCATACACACTGTGTGTTGAAAGAACTGAAAGTCACAAGAGCCGTCGAATCAGATTGAAAGCCACATGCACGGTTTTTCGACCTTTGCTCCTTTTTCTGGGGACTGTCTACATCCGAGCTAGAGGATTTTCGCTTGCCCGAAGGAAGCTGTTTCAACAATTTATGCTTTACTAGAACCGCAGAGGAAGGTTTTCCACGCGGCTTTGTCACAACATCTTGCACGAATTGATGAATGGCGAGGAACTCATCTTTCCAGAAGATGTTATATTTGAGAGTTTTCACGGGTTTTCGTTCTGAGAGCAAGAAGGCAAGACTTGCAACTATGTCAACATGGACGTACGTGCCATTGGCACATGCCAACACGTACCGCAAGCCATATTTCCAAGCCGCTATGCCATTGGAACATGCCAAATATAGCGCCCTAGGCTTGCAAGACTTGCAACTAGGTCAACATGGCCGTACGTGCCATTGGCACATGCCAACACGTACCGCAAGCCATATTTCCAAGCCGCTATGCCATTGGCACACGCCAAATATAGCGCCCTAGGCTTGCAAGACTTGCAACTAGGTCAACATGGCCGTACGTGCCATTGGCACATGCCAACACGTACCGCAAGCCATATTTCCAAGTCGTTATGCCATTAGCACGCGCCAAATATGGCGCCCTAGGCTTGGAAGACTTGCAACTAGGTCAACATGGCCGTAGGTGCCATTGGCACATGCCAACACGTACTGCAAGCCATATTTCCAAGTCGCTATGCCATTAGCACGCGCCAAATATAGCGCCCTAGGTTTGCAAGACTTGCAACTAGGTCAACATGGCCGTACGTGCCATTGGCACATGCCAAACACATACGCCGGTAGCCTAACTTGCAAACCGTGCAACCTACCACCAAGGCCACGGCCCTAACGGCCACGCATGCCATTGGCACATGCCAAACACACACGCCGGTAGCCTAACTTGCAAACCGTGCAACCTACCACCAAGGCGTTCCACACACGCCATTGGCACATGCCACACACGCCACTAGTAGCTCGGCATTGCCACTTGCGCTCGAGGTGCAACTCGCAACAAAGGCATTCCGCACATGCCATTGGCACATGCCACATGCGCCCTAGCAAGACCACTTGCACTCAAGATGCAACCAACACTTGAGACGTCAACACAAACGGGGGATGCTTTCTAGGGTTTTGGTTTGGCGGTCACAAAGATGCGGCGTACACTACGCTCACATTAAGAAAGCGTGAAAAGGAATAAAGCGGTCAAATAAAAGAGGAAATAATGGTGAAAACATTTTCACCCATTAACGCCATGCGGTTACCACCTCCTCCCATTATTTCACCCTTTACTCTCTTCCTTCATGAGGCCAGGGTACGTTTCAATCTCGACTTGTATAAATAGGTCTTACCTATTTCCTTTGAGAGAACAAGTCTCGGTCAGGAGAAAAAATACTACACTCTCAGAAAGGCAACTTTGCAAGCTCTCCCAAAAAAAAGCTTCCACCTCTTGCAAGCTTCCTAAGCTTTCACTTTCTGATACAAGTCGAGATACTACTCTCCCGCACTATTCGGGTCTCAACACCTTTTTGCTTCCCTCCCCAAATCAACCCTTCTCCTCCACTTTGTGACCGAAGCATGTCCGGAACGGCCATTTCTTGGTTTAGGTAGGACTTGTACAGATTGATCTCTCGAATATATAAAGTGCTCACGTGCAAAGCACATTTGTTTAGGGTTTGAACCCAGTTTCTCACTCACTTACCGAAATTACCGAAATCGGCAGAAACGATTTTTACCCATAAACAAAGGTATACCGCCATATATGCCTTTTTCTTCTGATTATTTTCAAAGCTTCAAAGGCATACTACATCATTAAATAAGGTATCCTGCCACATATGCTTTTTTCTTCTGATCCTTATTTTCAAGTACACCCTTTTTTTTCTCTCTCTCAATCTCTGAACAAATTTTTGTTTCTTTGAGCTTTTGTTTTGTACCATGCAACCATCGGACGTAATTGCTTAGTACGTACTATCTCTCTACATCTCGTTTCGTTGTCACGCCACTATCAATAACGTGTTCTGATTTTTCTCTCCTTCTGTCGTGGTAACCTGTTTGTTACTGGCAAGAGGAAGTCTTTTTCTTTTGGATTTTTTTCCGCATGCTGTCTTAGGAATCAATTTGATGTCTTAGTATGGACATATGTGGCATTGGGATCACATGTCGCGTAGTACATGTTTAGCGTTTTGTTGCTCCGTTCTCTAGAGAAAAAGTTCAAGATTGAATAGATATGTGTGGTTTTATCTGGTTAATTAGTTGCTAGGGTATTAGTTATTTTAAGTATGCAGGATCTTTCGTGATTTTTTGTTCTTCAGAGAGTCAATTTATTAAGGTTCCATATTAATAATAATAGTATTTTTGGAAAAACCCATATGTATGAAACCACCATTTGTTTGCGTTTTGTTTATAGGTTCAAATGGAACAATGGTTTATATAACTTGAGAAAATATAGAAAAAGTTTGTGTTTCTTGTTTTTCGCACGAAGGTCGTTTAGAGAATTCAATGGCTAAGAAGGCGGTAGTTTTTTTATTTTGATATGTTGTAGTAGTTGTTATCAATTAATAATGTTGGAGGTTCTTTTTGCAGTATTATGGTTTACCAAAAACCAAAACACATGTTTATGTATAGGACTTCTTGAAGCTAAATCAAATTTGCAGAGAAGATGAAGCCATATAAGGGATTGAAAATCATAGATAAACATCTCCTTTCCACAACGAAGAATTTCCCACCATGTGTTCGTTAAAATTCCAAAAGAAGTGTGAAGTTCTTTTCGGGCGAATTTCCAAGTGGCGTGTTTTCGCCTTCGCGTGTTTAGGGTTTGCTAAGTTTAATTTCTTATTGAAGTCAATTATTGTGAACTCTAAATCATGAATGCTAGAATAACTTTAGGCATAGCAAGCAATAGCACCCAACCTCCCAAACAAATCAGCAGTCTTCTTTAGCGGTTTACTCACTTGTGACCTAACCCGTTACATCATTTAACTTGGTAGCTTATCCGATCTTTTTATTTTATTTTTACTTTTTCCACGGAATTGGTTGTCTATCTAACTCCACCGCCCAGTCACCCATTTAAATCAGTCATAAAAGCCAGCTTTCTCGAGAACATGAATTCCTAATCCGTAAGAAAAACGATAACAATACTCCGGTCCAGAATTGAGAGCTTCGAAAAAGATAAAAATAATCACAAAGATGTGCACACTAGAGAAACGCGGTAATCTCTTCATCCTAACTCTAACCGGAGAAGACGACCACCGTCTTGGTCTTCCCCTGATTTCAACACTCCGAGCAACTCTCAATCAAATCAGAACCGAAGCAAAACCAGGATCAGTTCTAATCACAACAGCACAAGGAAAATTCTTCTCCAATGGTTTCGATCTCGCTTACGCTGCTGATAAAAACGGATCAATAAACATTCCCCGGCTTCGTGAAATGGTCGACGGCTTCAAACCGGTCATTTCAGATTTCCTAACTCTTCCTCTTCCGACGATAGCAGTTGTCTCCGGTCACGCTGCCGCTGCTGGATTCATGTTAGCTTTGGTCCATGATTATGTATTGATGAGAAAAGATAGAGGAGTTTTGTACATGAGTGAGGTTAATATTGGCTTGACTTTTCCTGATTATTTCATGGCTTTGATGAAATCGAAGATCACGTCGCCGATTGCGAGAAGAGATGTTGTTCTTAGAGCTGCGAAATTGACTGCTGAGAAAGCTGTGGAGTATGGGATTATTGATTCTGCTCATGAGAATTTGGAAGAGACGATGAAAGCTGGGTTGAAATTGGGTGAAGAATTAGGGTCTAAGAAATGGAAAGGTGAGATTTATGCTGATATCAGGATGAATTCTTATTCTGAGATTTCTGAATTGCTTGGATTAGTTGAGGATTTCAAGTCTGTTATTCCTGCTAAACTTTGATCATCATCTTCTGATGAAGAAATAGTTGGGGAACTTATGTTGGAGTTATCTTTTAATTTTCCCCATCTTATCATGTATCTTTCTCTATATAGAATAAAGGAAAATTGTTCTCTGAAATGGCTTTTTTGTTACTAGCTTGATTATTTCCAAGTAAAACAGGAATTTTAGCTGTGGTTTGAGAAATTGGTTCTGCACCCATTTCCATTTAAAAAACTTTTACTGCATAAAGCTGTAAATACTCAATTGCCTAGTCCTTTAACTGTGTTAGGTGTTAGTCTTTTCCTGTATCATTATATTTCTTAAGTCGGAGTCTATTTTATGACCCCTTATATGGTAGCTCGAATGGTGGTAGCATTACTACTCTTTGCATACAATCTGGGTCCAACTCTATAGTATATGTACAATTTTACTCTTGTACAATAGTATTGTTGTTGGAGAGCAATTGGATGAAGGTGCATCAAATTACCCATTGCAGGCGGATGTACTTATTTGGAGGCCAAGTGTTCTATCTCAGGTATTTTCAGACTTTCAATCTGTGAGCCCATCAAGTAGCGTACACATGTTCTTAATGTCGGTTGTGCATCCATACACACCAAGAAGTTATGATTACAGGTAACTCACTTTGGTGAAGTTCTATGGTTTTGTTTTTGTAGTAAATCATCGATTCAGTTGCTTAAAGCTAGAATTTATGTATAGGGAGGAAAAGCTATGCGATGCAGAAATTTTTGAAGAAAGACATTGCAAATCGTTTTGCGAATAACCTTGAAACTAATGCTTATGGCAGGGTAATTTCTCTTTGATATATTTTTTTCTTTCTTTTTTTTTTTTTGGGATTTTTAGATTTGTGGCTCTCAGGGTAAAAACATCTTAGAATCTGCCAAAATCTGAATACATGCACACAATTTATGATTTTATACTTTACATACTATGATGTGAAGTGTATGTTCCTATAAAAAGGCATAAAGAGCGTATGTTAGTTATGATTGATCACTGTCCCAATTTAATTCAATAATACTTTAATGAATATTTGGATGACTTTGTACGAGTTCATGCCTCGTGGAAGCTTAAAGAATTAAGAATCATCTGATCAGAGAAATCTTTTCGTGCGCTGATTGCTGTGTTATTTGATACTTCTATTTTACCATTTCCTTGTAGTTTTGAGCTATTTTGTTTGCAGGAGGATCCTACTTCCAACCACTTTTGGGGAATCTGCGGAAGGTTGCTCTTGGAGCAGCTGTGGAACTTGCGTTTCTTCACACTGCAGAAACATAAGTCATTTTAAGGACTTTAAAAGTTCGAATATCCTGCTTGACTCGGTATGCAACTCCTCCTCCGCGATGAAGATTCAGCTCTTACACCTATGGTGATTACTTTTGTGTTCTGTGTTTTGGTCTATAATGATCTCTATATTGCATAAACTCAGACTTAATACGCAAAGCTTGTGTACTTTGGATTGGCAAAAGGTGATCCTACTACCGATCTTTAAGTCGGTCATAACATATCCATGCACCCTCAACTATGATAAACGGAAATCGAGACGTCATACTATTATAAACATGTTTCCCTTTTTATAGCACCCTTAAAGTTGCAATTCCTACAGTATTCTGAGTTTCACCTAAATTGATGAACTATTACATGAACTTTCTGAATTCTGCAATTTTATGTCACTTTAGGTTACCGCATACATAACATCTTATGCTTATACGAGACGCCTTAACATCAGCATGATGCTTCCTCAAGTTTCTGATTACCTATAACTTTTCTGGCCCAATTTTACAGCTAGAGCCTAGAGGGGAGGGTACTGGCTTTGACAACTATTTTTGAAGGTTGGTCAGAAAATACAGCATGTGAGTCTCTTTCCAAAACCTGATTTCCAAGTTAGATAATGTTGGTCAGCTATAATTTTTATATTCACAAGTCACAACAATCACTGGCATGTAAAATATGTAAAACTACTCTGTTTCTTTGGTTCTGCAGCACTGAGTTGACACGATGTACTATAGAATTACAGCAGCACATGACAGGTCCGGTGCAATAGAAGCTGCAACAACCAGAGGCATCAAAACTTGGACTCTCTGGTGCCTCTTTCTACTGGGCATTCAAATGAGATTTCGCAACAATGATACACCTTTGAATTTTGAAGTGGTATACAACCATACATGCCAAGTAGCATGTTAAGATGAAAGCTAGATCTTATGTTGTACCCAGTCATCCCTTATTTCCGTGAAAGAGTTGTCGGAAGATTGTGACAAGTAATCTGCATTCTAGAGAACCTGGGGTAGTATATTTTCGAATCTAACTTGTCAGAAATACCAATTAGTCCTAATAATAAAATATCAGAGTTAAGTTTGGTCAAGTTGGCCCAGTCAACTATTTGTTTGGTCCTTTATATATTACTGTTTGGTCCTAGCAATTAATATTTGGTTCTAGGGTGTATAATACCCACACGGGATGACGTCATGATGTAATTTTCATTTGATAGTGACAGAAGTATCATTTCAGCAAATTTATTAGCGAAAAAAAAAATACTTTTCACATTTGGTTTCTCTCTCCTAGTTTCAGATCTAGATCTAGTTTCAGTTTCTGTTCTTGAATCTTGATTTTCTTTTTGATATCCAATCCTCCGCTATATAAACGTCGGTCGTATCCGTGAGATTTGTTTCAACTCTCTAGATTTCTATCTTGCAATGGAAACAGCATCAGAAGCACCACCGGTGCCAAAGGCAGCACCATGGCTTGTCTTTCCACACGGATACGGAAACTTTTACACCGGTGAGAAATCTCTAGCTGCTTTCTACATATGTGAACCTAGCTACCAATACAACTTGTGAAGAACCATTATTACCAGAGCTGAATACCGGCACATCTTTTTGGCAGAAAACTTGTCATCAGGGTTGGTTAATTGTTTTATGCGACTATAAAAGGTACAAATACCAAAGACATTGGGAAGATTGGGAATATGGGGATTGTTTTTTGTGGAATCCTGCTTCGTTAGAAACAATTCGCTTACCGAGTTTACTTGAATGGATTGATGATTATGCTCTGCTTGATTGTGTTTTGATATCACCTCCTCCTCTTAGATATGAACACGAACAGGAACATGAGCACAAACACGACGACGAGCACAATTCAACGTTTTTTTTCCTTTTTGGATATTATTGCGAAGATACTTATTCTAACGATAGTTTCTTAGATATCGAAGAGGAAGTACTTCGATATAGATGTCCCACCCCGCGATTTGAAGCAGACAGCTTGTTTGCTAATCGCCTGTTTATTGTGGAATCGGATAAGAGGACTTTTAAGGTTTTGATTTCTTACATTCCTGGAAGTAACGAAGTCGTGGCAATAGATTTGTGGGAGTTGGATTTATTTTGGATGACGTGGGGGGAGACGGGCGGTTTAGGTGATGATGTAATATTCGCCGGCACAGACACAAGAGTATGTTATTCGGCAGCTAATTTGGGCCTCGAGAGTGGTTGTTTGTATTATACAACAGTTGATTAGTACTAGAAATACAATTATGTTGCCATGCCTTGATCGCCGAAGTCCGCGGTACCAAAAGGAATGTCCGCGGTACCAAAAGGAATGGATCATGATTATGCCTCATCATAGTTGTAAAGGACATGAAAATATGTCAGGTGAGGGAGATGAAGCAGCAGAAGAAAAAGATGTCACTCTAGAGGCAGTGGAAAACAGAAAAGCTAGTAATCAAGAAGAAACTAGCCCTTTGAGTGTTCTTAACGAAGACATGCTGGTGTTGATAGCGAACCATCTTCATCCATTCGATTACGGAAGTTTCCGGTCAGTATGTAAAAATTATCGACAAATCATGCCTGTAGAAAAGCTACCATAACTTTGCTCAACTGGGTGTCCATACTTAACTCCATGGCTGGTGTTTACTGTAGAGTGGTATAACACCTACAATTTTGTAAACTCGGCGAATCATCACGAGACCTACCTCATGGATTCACCTGGTGTGCTATGGGGTGCTACAATTCGTTGTCAAAAGGACGGCTGGTTATTGATGTCAAGAGAGAGCGAAGTATTCTTTTACAAACCATTCTCCGGAGAAACCATCCATCTTCCAGACCTGCCAGCAGACTTGCCAGCAGACTTGCCAGAGACATATAACTATACCACATTTTCTTTCGATTCTCTACCGATTGACCATGTCTGTTTAGTAATTGTCCTTGCTCAGTCGTCCAACAACATTTGTTTCCTTACCAATCGGACCGGAGAAGATTCTTGGGACGAAAGCTGGTTTCGTAGTGTTGGAAAATTTGGGTAAAAACAGAGGATGATAGCACTAAAAGAAATTGTTGTACTCCTAACTTTCAAGGCTCATAAGATTTCTTTTAGACGATTATTTCTACCCTCCCAATATCAATTGGCGATTACAACAGGTATGCGAAATAAATAATGCCTTCAGGATACAATGAAAGCCCTACAACAGAAAATTGGATTCAAGGTTTGTACCCCTTGACCCAATCAAGAACACACTAGAAAGTAATTCTGATGATGCTTTAGAAAGAGAGAAAATAGGTTTTAATTGATTGTTCCAGAATGGGAGAATACCTTCACTACTTATAGAGATGTTCATGCCTATTGGAGATGCCTCTTCACTTCCAAAAGACACATAAGGTTTCTATTGGGAATGGTTGTCTTTTATGAACCATCACACCTATTAAAGGTGTCTCTTCATCTCCAACTAACATCCATTGTGTTTATCCAAAACACAACACTTCCCCGTCATAGCGGCAAACCAAAACAGAAAACCATTTTATTTTCTAAGATATTGAAAATATCCAACAATCTCCCCCTATTTTCAATAACCAAAAACATGAAAATAAAAATAAAACAAAACTTTTAAATCGAGTGCATTTGCATCACACAAGTGATCGCCACGACCCGAGTGGGATCAAGCCAACATAGTTCAAGCTAAATTGAGACTAAGCATCATCGTTGAAATCAACACATAAATGATAGGTATATTTTGGATTTGAACCTTCACTTAGTGTAAGAAACTCAAAGCCTTATCGAGATTCTATGGTGAAACCCGGTCTTGAACCAAGTATCCCTTATGATAAAACCGAGTCTCCACACATATTGATTTCATAAATCATGTGTTCAGTAGCCAAGTACGTTAATGGCCATGTGCTTATATCCTTGATTCATGAGTCTTCTTTAGAGAACGGTCTTCTTCTCTTAGGAAACTACCGATTTCCATACTCATATAGGTAAGTCTCGAAGGTGTTTCGCGATACACCTTTTACTAATCACAGACTCATTAAGGATTTACATCCATCCTATTTTCTTGCGTAACCAAAGACTAAATAGAAATGGGAAGTTTTATATTAGTGCTCCATAATCTACATCCATAACTTGTTGGTACCACATTGAACCTTGTTTATCTTTTTCAAAACATAGGTTGGGTTTCGTTATGGGAGATCAACCTTCCTTCAGGACCTTAGTCCCATTTCTATATACTTCATTGAAAACATTTCCTTTGGGAGACTTTCCATAAATATGTCTCCACAAGTTTTTCTCCGTTTCAATGGCTAACTGCAATTACTCCTTTCTTGAGTAATTGATTTACCGTTCAATGTACAAGACTTGTATGTCTTGACCTTTCATTATAAGTCTTTGTTAGAGATGTTATAGATCATAGCTTGATTCACAATTAATCAAGACCGCTTGAGATGGCTTCTTCCAAAAATGGGATCTCTACAAATTAGGTTCTAAGTCATTCTTCCTCATTAATTGCATCCATTTATGCAATCAATGAAAACAGTTCCTATTTGATTTTACAAAATAATTGTAACTTCTCTAATGATCCTAATTAACATTTACGGTTAATTCACAAGAATTCATTATAGACTTGCATACACTAGAGGCATTAAAAATTTGTAGGCAACTTACTTGCTATTTCAACAAGCACATTATCACGATGAGTAACTCCTCTACTCATGCCCAATCCTCTACAAATTTATACCCAAAAACATAGACCATGTCTATTTAACATTTTACATAATGTAATGCAAATATTCATAATTTACGCATCGGTAATATCGTAACACCTCATCGTTGGATATTTGGTCGGCCGCCCAATCTTCCAATATGTTACATATTCACCGGTATTCCACTTTCCTTTCGATCTCATTTAAGACATGCCAATTTCCAGATTTTAACAATCATTGGTACTGATCTCTATTGGTTCTCTAATCTTAGAGCATTCATGACAATACTCCTCTAATGTCACGCGACCAATATTGTGTCATTAAACAACACTTCCCTTTTAAGTACCGTGTGTGTCAATTTCCGCCGAAACACGGCGCACAACATTTCCGAATAGAAATAAAACTTCAAATCCAATGCACTGGTACGGGTACCCTCCTTTTGGATTTGGGTCTCTAATTGAGCACTATATTGCTGACTACAGAAGTTGGCCTTCCACTGTACTCAACATTCATCAACGAATTCCCACACTAGGAAAATTTGTATGACATTGTCATATCATTTCTCCCCTATTTCGTGACATAGCTCTATGTAACGAAGTACTGCGAGAATTCAATACACATCATTTGATTTGACACAAATGGATTATATTGCAACTCCTCGTGTGGTTCAAGTCTGTGCTTAAAATACTGGCTAGTGCTTTTTCAAACATGCAGAATTAATTCATATATTGTATGTTGACATACATGCAACAGATACGATAACTAATTTGTTTCAATGACCGAAAACAATGTATTCACTAGAAAATCAATCTCATAAATTTCTCCATATAAGTGTTGCCTCAAGAATTGCGTAATATACAGGATATTAGTACTTGGAGAAACTTAATCCATATTCAAATCTAATCACTAGATCATGAAGGTATTATACTGGCATCACCCTAACAGATTAGTAGTATTAATCTTTCAGAAAAGCAGAACTCCTTATAACTACTCAAGGGATGCATCATCACATGAATCCCAATGATCCATAATTCCTAAGGTAAGAACCCTTCAAAACCTGCCGATATAGTATTACAGTTACTAATCTTTGGTCTGACTCTCTTTTGACCATTAGTGGTGGTTACAGATTTTGTATTCAATTACGATGCACAAGCAGATACCCTAGTTTAGCCATGGTGATCACAATGTTCACCTATACTAAGTTATCCTTCATTCTAGTTTATCATCATCACATGTTGCAAACTGAAAGCAATGACATGAATCAATATCAAAGTTTCTTATGATCAGTATGTAAATTAAAAGAATACTAACCAATTATCCTGTCATCCGCCTTTCGACCGATTGGAGAAAATTTGGAAAGATCATTTTCCAAACGGCTGGACTAGAAGCACGTACCAATCCCCCGACACTTGATTAGGAATTTTCTAATCATTTGAGATGTACAGCGTTGACATGGCTGAAAGGGTTTGCGATGACGGTTTCATTTTTCTTTCGTTCTTTATTCTTCAAGCTTCTTTCTCTTTCATTGATGGAGCGATATACACCACTACTTTCTAGTTTCTCCTTGACGCAAACCATATTTAATTAAATAAAAGCCCAACTGCTGATACAGTATGATAAAGTCCAAAGCCGATCATCCGAAATCTTCACGGACATAAACGTAAACAAAAAACCTAAAAGAAAGAAAAATCTTTCGTTTCAACATCAACCAGGAAATTTTCTCAAGAAATTCAACAATACGAGAACCCGTTTCATCCTCCATTGTCGAGAATATAATCGTCTAAAACTGTTGGAAAATTTGGGTAAAAATAGAGGATGATAGCACTAAAAGAAATTGTTGTACTCCTAAATTTCAAGGCTCATAAGATTTCTTTTAGACGATTATTTCTACCCTCCCAATATCAATTGGCGATTACAACAGGTATGCGAAATAATGCCTTCTGGATACAATGAAAGCCCTACAACAGAAAATTGGATTCAAGGTTTGTACCCTTGACCCAATCAAGAACACACTAGAAAGTAATTCTGATGATGCTTTAGAAAGAGAGAAAATAGGTTGAATTATTTTGTTCCAGAATGGGAGAATACCTTCACTACTTATAGGGATGTTCATGCCTATTGGAGATGTCTCTTCACTTCCAAAAGACACATAAGGTTTCTATTGGGAATGGTTGTCTTTTATGAACCATCACACCTATTAAAGGTGTCTCTTCATCTCCAACTAACATCCATTTTATCCAACACGTAACACTTCCCGTCATAGCGGCAAACCAAACAGAAAACCATTTTATTTTCTAAGATATTGAAAATATCCAACACGTAGTTGTGATCATGGAAAGTTCCTTCCATTATTTACCGCGCAAATAATGTACAAGGATGTTTTATATTGCACTAGCCCTTAACCCGTGCCGTAATGGCACGGGCCTTGATGTTGGTTCATTTTAATATCGTATAAATTGTGTCTCGAATTCTTATCAATTCCTTCTAGTATGATGTATGTTAAATATTGTTTTGTCATAGAAATCGTAGCATTTTCCCTTTTCTTTTTCTCTGTTTTTAACGGCACAGGTAAACAACCAATGTTGATAACACTCCCCTAAATCATGAATGTTTTCTAAAATTATACACGTAGGTCCCATATAAAATTCACATACCAAATTATACACGTCTAAGCTTTGCATCAAAGTATTTCTTATAGAAAACTTACCTGAGGAGTTTCTCTTCCAAATGACCAAATCATGCTCATCCAAATTAAACCCAATAAATTAGCTAATTCAGTGTACCTCAAAGGTTTTCATTTGTGTGTTCCACAAATATTATGGACATCTCAACATGACATATAAATAAATTCCACAGCTCCGCACCTACAAACAAACAAAAAAATAACATAAAGTGAGACTTGATTATTTTGTAAATACCTATCGATTGTCAATTATAATGTGTAATATGAATAATTTTATAAATTTCTCTTTAAGTGTATCTATCAAGATGAAACCAAAAAGTTATTTCCACTAAAGTTTAAACAAATAGAAAGGGAATTGGTTCTTGAGAAAATCTCGCCTTTGTACACCCAATAGTTTTGAACGGATTGGAACCCCAACGACCTATGATAGCCAAACTTTCATAGTTTGGCTAATAAAAAATACAGACACCCTTAAATTTCAACAATGAGATTATTGTAATCAATTAGGCTATCTTTGAAAATGTATACTTCAGTTAAACAGACAACAAATAAAATTCAAGAAAATAAAAAAAAAAAACCCAAAAATACATACATGAAACAATGTAAAAAGAAAGGGTTTTCTCAAACATTGTTACCTCAGAGTAGTTTGATTAGTCAGAGATGTACATTTTGGTGGGAGAAGATTGAAAGAACATTGAGCGAAAATCTATTCTTGGATTTAATTTTATTCTCTCTGCAAACTGTCTCCCCTTCACAATTTTATTTCTGATTTTTCGTTTGCTCCAAAGTGGTGAATTAGAGTTTCCAAATCCACTCATCCTACCGGATATGGGTGAGAGAATCGCTTGTTCAGTTTTATGGGAAGGTAGGTTTGTTATTTTAAGTTGACCAAATTTATTTGTTTTGATTTTGAATTTTGAGATGGGAAGAAAATAATATGCAATGAATTTTGTCAATTAAAGCGTGTATTCATGTGACTGACCGCAGTCGTGAATTTATCAATTTGGAGAAAAAATCAGGACCGATCATCTTACCTAACTTAGCAAAGCTTCGTTTTATAATACAATACAAAGAAATAGGCGTAAAACTACCTAGATAGGTAATTACAACCCATAGAATGCATAAAACTACAATACAAAAAATTATAACCCTTAACGTAACAACACATCTCGATAATAAGTAATTTTTTGTGCATTGATTTTGACTTGTGCCGTTTGTTTTTAGTTATTACATAACATGATTTTCATCAAAAAAAAATTTTTTACATAACATGACATTCTGTTGGTTTTTTTTTAAATCTTTCATGTACTTTTAACCAAGTTTGTTTCATTACTAAGATGTCGATCGAGTCTCTAGTTTATAATGTTACCCATTCTATGGTGACATGAAATTAACATAGTCTATTACTACTCACAAACCGCCACCACCACCACCAAACCATCTGATATATTTTTTTTTCTCCACCACAACCGTCGTCTACCTCCTGTTGGCCATTGGTCGTACTTATAATTTTCAATCACAAACATCATGTATAAAAATTTTGGTTGAACAAACTTTGGTTGTTAATTAACTTATTCCATAATTTTTTTTAATTTTGATATTCTCCTTTGTATTGCATTCAATTTTATTTTAACGATTAGAAACATGATTTATACAATCAGATCTAAAGGTAGCAGGGGTATCGTTTAGGCGATCCGGCGGTCATGATCATCTTTTCCTAAATGGTATGGTATCATCCTCAAAATATGGTATTTGTTTTTATCAACCGTGCTAAAAACAGTCAACTACATCTTTCACAATACAATGTTTCCCATGTTGTAAATATATAGAACTAATATTGTCCACGACTATTCACCAACATCCACCACTATAAAACCACCCATCGCCACTATTTCTTCCACCACTACTAATACTATTTCCTCAATTACTCACTAACACCCGTTCTACCAGCCACTATAGTTCTTCCACTACCACCATTAATTTGTACTGATATAATTTGTATTAAATTATTTATTATTGAAATATATATTCATTGGATTAATTAAGAGGGCATTTGTAATGAAAATCTAATAAACTATTCATTATGAGCAATTAATGAGACACTAATTAATAAAATACTCATAATGGTTTTAAGTTGAACAAACTAAGGCCGTTGATTTATCTTCTCCCTCAGTAAAGTGAATTAGAATGGTTCATCTGGAAGGGGACTGTGTGAATGTGGTGAATGCCATCCAAGGTTCCAAAACCTCAGTAAAGTGGATGACCGGTTGTCAGCCTACACAAATATAATTACACTTTCTTACTACTCAAAATATAAATATAGCAAGGGCAAGAAAGGATCGATCCCACAGAGAGGTCTAGGTTGTCAAATTGTTTCGGTTCCCTATAAATAACACCGGTAGTTTTGTGATTTTTATATAATAAACTAAATAAAAAGCAAAACAATAAAAAGTAAACACGCAAATCAAGGATAAGAAAGTATTGGTCATGGATTTCGTCTTCAATCACAAACATGTTTTCAACACAATAACTAGAATTGATATTTTAATCTCAACTTTTATCAAAGACCCTAGAATACCTTGATCGCAAGAATATCCCGCAAATCTCCTCATGTCATCAACAAACACATTAAAAGATGCGAATATGAATTCTACCTAAAGGAACAACCTAACGTGTAAAAGCACTAATCAAGTTTAATTCCCTAGGTGCATTAAGTTCTATGAAATCAGGCCAATCAAAGCAATCGAACGTGGAAAGCGCACTAATCCGATTTAACAAAGGTTATGGTTCACATATGATCATAAGAATATATCACTACAAACTATAATCATATTTATGCTACTTGCAATCCGGAATTATCACTTTTGCGTATAATAACCCTAATCTAGCAATAAAGATGAAAGCAAACTCAATCGATTCGCGACTCGACTAACAAGCATCCAAATCATGTAACAATATTCATGGTGAATCATAAACGATAATATGAGAGAAAACTAATTTATTGAATTAAAACCCATATTTGGAAATCCAACTTATTCCATAACCAATAATAAAAACTCTAGCTCATATTCATGGAGTTCATCACAAGAAAAAAGAGAAGTCTCATGTTTCTAAACCCTAGAATAAAGTAGTAGAAAAAGAATAGAAGATAATAAGATAAAAGATATCCCCCGTGTTTTGAGAAAAGTCTTCTCTTTTATAGCTCCACTCCTTCCAAAATTAGGTTTTGTCTTCAAAGTCCATTAGTTAGAAGTCCTCCAAGCCCATGTATGAGAAAAACCCATGTGAAAATTCTGCCCAAAAATCGTCGTCGGAAAACTGGGATTGTGGCAAGAACTTGGCCGGAATAGTGCCCGGAAAACGGCTCAGGTGACCGGCAAATCAACCCGGTCACCGGTCAACGGGTCGGAACGGTCAGGGTCACTAAGTCAACTCGGTCGGGAAGAATCGTGAGTCGAACCGGTCAAGGTGAATCGTGAGTCTTGAGTCGAACTACTATTCGACGAGCCGGCCTCGGCTCAACCAATCACTGGCTAGGCCATTGACTGCCTCGATCCGCCGCCGCACAATGATTGTGCATCGCCAATTTCTATCCAGCCAAGATGGCTGTGCATCCTGCAAAACCTTATCTCAGCACCAAAACATAGCAAACACCAACCATTCAGTCCCTGAACCCATCAATCCCATTTGTAGCTCTAGTCACCTGTAATTCATCTCATTCTCACAAATTTACCATTCAACCCGCAGACATCGGTTCACCCAACCAAAAATCATAAACCAATCTTAGCCGCCTCATCACCATACCGGCCAAAGACACCTCACCAATTGCAACATTATCCCAAAGAAGACACTTGAGCCAATAACACACCTTTAGCTCAACACCGACACTCATTGCCACCACCGCAACTCGCACAACTCTTCACCGATCGAAACCCCCATCACCCACGGCAAACAAGCAATAACACCTCGGTTCAGCTATAATCGTCCCTCGCAATCGCATTCAACATTTCGTAACAACTCGTGATAATAAGAGCTCAAACTTCATTCACAATCCCAGGCCAGCCAATAGTACAGCTTCAGTTCATCTGAGCTGCAATTGTATTTGCAATCCTGCTTCCCTGCCAAACTTCTTAGCTTCTAAAACTGCAACCCAGCAACATCAGTAGCACTAACTCAGCCCTATCTTTTGCTTCATCTGCAATGAGCTGGTACATAACATCTCCCATTGCTCACAGCCTACTGCGATTAACAATCTTCTATGACTTTAGCTTCTTGACTTCATTCTTTGAACGACCGAAACACCACCAAGTCCATGGCAGCACCAGCAACTCTAAGTCACCAGTTCCAGCTGCACATAACTTCCTTGTAATTCCATTTGTTCTCTCGAACTCAACACTAATACCAGTTCAAATATACGATGTGTGTTTTGCCCGGTTCTCGAGTTAAAGACTGCGTCTTGTTCTCATAATTGCCACCACCGCTTCCACACAACTATCGCCACTCGCAACTTCATAGTACCATTGCCTTAAGCCACCTCAAACCGCAACTCTAGCCTTCCAGGTTGCAACTCAACACATTAGCAACTACTCACCTACAAACACTCCACCCGCAATCGTCACCGATTTTCTGTAGCTCCACCGTAAGAACAAACCCATCCCCGCATTTCACCACTCCACCAAACTCAAGTCGCCAATTGCAGCCTCAAGCAAACCATCACTCCATTTATGATTCCAATTTCTTCTTTTCAACCACCACCGCAACAATCAATTCTATCGCCACTTTCCGCAGCCTTCCCTGTTCACCCGCAATTTTTCATACTCCATATGCAGCCTTAGCTCATGCCATAACTCCATTCACATGACTTCATAATACCCAGAACCGCACTATCTCTCAAGTCGCGCACTACCCGAATTGCAGCCTTCAAATCGTCGTAACCCATTCCTACTCGCATCATCTCAATAATTCAGACTTGCAACCTTCCATAGCCTCTCGTATCATATCATCTCAAACCATTCGCTTTTTATCTCTAGCTTCATTGCAGCTCCAATCGAACCACTTCATAGCTCAACCAACTTCAATTTCATCTCCAACGGCTCCAAAATCAACTCCGTTTCGTAACCCCGGATCATAATTCCCCACTGCATTTATTCTCGAGTTCACCCACATTTAATCAACCCTTGAGCCAACAATCACCAGATTCTTCAATCGATTATATTTAGCAAAACCCTAATTTCTCTTGACTAACATCGAGCCCTAATTCTTCATCACTTCAACTCAAATCAATTGCAAACCCGTCTCGGGTCGTATTCAAGATCGTAATCCAGATGAAACCCATTTCAATTTGAGTCAAGATCATCTTCAATTTCTTGATCTTCTCTGTCTTCTCCATTAATTCTTTTCCTTCAGCCCTAAACAACATCACTCACCATTTTCTGTTCTTCAAATCCCCTTCTTTCTCTTCGAATTCGATCTACAAATGCAATCCCTAATTTCCTCTCTGAGTTTTCAGATCGAAGAATAGTGAGAAATTTACTTCTCACTGATTTCCAAGGTTGTGTAAGAGAATGAGAGTGGATATAGCCACTCGGGTAGGGCTGATAAGGGATAACCACAAATGATTCTAGGCACCACTCATCGATAAGGGCCATCTTGATTTGCACCCTTTAACCATCACCGGCTTGTCTTTAGTGTTCTTTCACATAGAAGTGCCCTTAACCATGGCTCACCTCCGATAGTATTCGCTATTGCTTTTAAGTGACAATTTTGCCCTTTTGCTCAATTTGGGTAATTTCCGCTTCTTTTCCTCCGTGCGACTCCAGAGTACCTAATAACTCAAAAACACGCGTAAAGTACATAATTCACAAGAAAAATAGCAAAGAAAGCATAAACTCTAGATAGTAAATACGGTATATTCTACACCTATCAGTGGACAACCAATAATGTTATTCAAGACATTCTTTTTATTTTAGCAGATTTTGATCATTGGGAATGTAGTCATGTTAAAAGAGATGCAAATAGCATTGCAAATGATCTAGCAAAGTATGCAAAATCTCAAATAAGCTCTGTAGAATGGAGTTTAAACTGGCCTACTTGGATCAATACTCGATCCTAAGTGACTCGAACAATGTTTCAATTTAAATTCTTTTAATAAAATCCTTTTCCTATTAAAAAAAAATTATCTTCTCCCTAGACAAACTGCCTCTCTTTATCTTGCCTAACTTGTCCAAACTGTGCTATGTATTCTAGATGGATTCTGAGGGGACTTTAGGAGCTTATGAAGATGACCCAAAATGGTGTGACTGGAATGTTCTCACGAGAAAACTATATAAAGGTGATATGAGTACAATATTTTTGGTGGAGTGCGGAGGAGACATTTTGTTAGTGAAATTAGGAGAGGTTGAAATGCCGGTGGTTAGGGTATTTAGATTGGATGGGTTAAAGTTACAAGCTTGGGAAAGCATATGATGTTCCTCGGAAAAACCTCGTATTTGTCAGTACTGGCTCCAAATAGTAGTATGGAGAACAGAATCTACTTCCCTAGATTATGTTTGAATGGGGAAGGGATATTATACTATTCTCTGGAAACAAATAGTTATTATTCTTCCGGGAAAAATCAACAATTTCCTAACGATTTTATGAGACGAAGGGTTGGCTTTCAAACTGCACTTGGATTCAACCAAATTGGTCCAAGTCCACAACACAAGACCTTGATTGGTTTAGGGAATAACCAAAATAGTCAATAAGCTAGCGCGAAGGTGAAGAATACACAAGAGCTGTTGAAGAAAGAATAATATGCACCCTACTCGATATTGCTCCTAAATCTGGAAATTAGGATTCATCAGAGCTTTTTGTTTATTTTTTGATTAGGTGTAAATCAGGACGCATAATTCTTCTTTAATTTGTCTTTAAATATAATTATAGAATTTCGTTTTGAAAATCTATTGTATACTTCTCATTTGAACATGAGCGATTTATGAATGTTTCTTCATTTTAAATGTTCAAATTTTTTTGTCTGACGAAAGTTTGAATTCATATATTAAATAAGATAGTGAATTTTCGACGAAGGCTAAAATTGTAAAATCATAGTTTTATATATTTAGATTCAGCAATCTCACCAAACTTATGCTTATCAATCAAAATCATTCGAAATATCGTTGTTTCCTCAGCTGACACAATGATATTCACAATTATCAATAATGCATCAGACTCAACGTCTAAGCATCATTTGTTGTCCCAACAGACACCTTATGCTCAATTCATCATAATGATGAGTCATAGAGCATGTCATAGTCATCATTGAGAAATATTCTCGACTCATCATGCTAAGACTTACAGTCTAGCTTAGTCAACGATTGACCAACTAAATATACGTCTGCAAAGTAGATTTCATATATGACACATCAATCATGTGACATGGGGATATTCACTAGGGGTTTGATCTGGCGGCCTACATCATGTGCGATGTAGCAGTACATCTACGATGAGAAATGTGAGTAAGTCATGTTGGAAGTTGAAAGAGTCAATGAAGTAGTGGATGAACAATCAACCAAGTCTCCCTTGTAATGCAGAACTGGTTCAACCACAATTTCCCACTTCCCTACTCTTCCACTCCTCTTCAATCGTCATCACTTACCAGTAGATCAACGTGTTAAATATTCGCTACAAATAGGTCCCCGACCTATCATATGGATAACTAAACTTAATCAGCAGATTTCAACGTAATCCAACTTATTTACAGTTTACCATATCATATACATAAGCTCTCTATCGGTCTAAGATAGAGAAATTATCTTCAAAGCAGTTCAACACATCCATTATCCATAAATTACTATTAATATCACACATTCTCAGCCTCCCTCCCTACAGATCGACCCTTATTCTTTCTTTGTTACCGAATTTACTATAGAACGGTCATTTCTTGGTTAGGCGGGAGTCTTACAGATTGATCTCTCGAACTCAAAGCACTCCCGTGCAGCGCATCTGTTAAAGGTTTTAGACGATTTTCTTAATCGAGGATCTGCCTATTCCACAACTTTCTATTTTTACTCAAAAGCAGTAAATTGGTGACCAAAATAGGAGATTAATCTCTCGGTTGTAATCCCAATTCGTCAAAGATGGTCGGTCTTCGGCGGAATTCAACAATTACCAATTCTAATCACAGTTTTCCAAATGGCTATGCTCCATATGCTTCTTCCACCAACATTTTTCTTTCAAACAGTACCATAGAAGAAGTTGACGGCGAAATCCCAACCCTAATCGAGCTGGAATGGAGACAAGATGCTCAGGTGATATTTATAACAATATTATAAAGCGTGATGGACGGCATGTTCACCATCTTTGAAAAGTTATTAGAGCATCTCCAACAACGGGTGTTAAAAATCCTACGTGGATTTTTTTTTGAGATCCTTATTTAAAAGAATTTGTACATATAGTAAATATAGGACCCCATGACTAGTAAATCATCTCCAGCAGTACAGAGTTTTGACCCTTAGAAAACCTTGTGTGATGAAATCTTAACCGTTTAATTTTTTTTTTGATTAATTACTAAAAATAAAAAATATGACATGGAGGTCATTCCGGAGGTCAAGATAAGACTTTCTTCAAAACCTTCAAAATTAGTATTTCATCCCTTCTGTTTTATAGGACCTACTGTTGGAGATGGATTTAGTTAAATTGAAGGTCTAAAATCCTATGTGTCACTAAAAATAAATTTTCCACCTTCTCTTGGAGATGCTCTTAAATGACTTAAGCTATCATGGTTTTTTTGGAGATGATGACTCTCCGACTGACGTCCCCCTCCTTAAAAAGTCGTTAGTTTAACTACGTGTGAGATCCGCTTGGTCAAGAAGCCATATGTTTGATCGAAAACCTATGTGAAATCTTACATTTCTTTAAAGATCAACGGGTGAACACTTTTGTTGCACTCAAACAAATAGCATTACGATGTGCAACTGACTCCATCATCACCAAAGGTCTCATAAGTATCCATGGTGCCTGTTCCTTTAATGAAAAACATCACTTTTACTAAGGAACACAAGATGATGGAAGAAGGACATAATCGAGCTTTGTACGTGACTGCTCATATCAAAGATTTCGAATTCAAAAGGGCTCTCATCAACAGATGTGATGCGGCTAACGTTGTTCATCTCAAGACTCTTACAAAAAACCAGGGTCCAACAGAGCAAGATAGTCCATTATCCAATTGTGATGATACACTTTGAAGGAAACCAGACTAATTAACATATATGAGTATACCCACTTAGATCTAAAAGTAGGACCTAACCATTCAACATTCAAATTTCATGTGATCGATAAAGAGTCTGACTATCACATAGTACTAGGACGACCATGGATTCACGAAAAAAGTCGTTCCCTCCACTTATCATCGATGCATGAAAACCATACTCAAAAACAATATCGTCCACATTGCAGCAACATCATGTCCTTATGATCTAGTTTACAATGCATAGTTCTTCGAACCTCGAGAGGGCATCCCTGATCCACCAAGCACGATCTACTGTATGCCAGTACTTCCCAGTTGGGCATCGATCGAGAAAGATGACTGGTTGTCATATCCGACACTTGTGGTGGAGACCAAACCTCCAAAGCCACCTCTACCTGAAAATCAACTCAACTATCATCCTGCTAAGGTCCCTATCCATTCTCCTACCAAAAGATGATCTAATTTCTTTACCATCTATGATACAAAAGGAAAAGTCATATACCTTTGACGCAGAGATTAGAAATTAACATGGGAGATCAATGAAAAATATTCCCGCCCAGAGGAGTGCTATCATATTAAAAGAGTCACTTGAGGAAGAAATTCAAGATTCCCTACGACAACTGCAGAATGGCACGACTGATGTTCTTGAGACGATCAACATCAGAACAGAAGAAAACCCAAGACCCGTCTTAATCAGTTCAAATCTATCACCAAGAACGAACATGATGGGAAAATCTACTAAAAGAGTAGCAAAATATCTCTCGCTTGGATGTACGAGAAAATGCCAGGTTTGGATGACAAAGTGGTCACTCATCATCTACATATCAACGCTTGTTCCAATGGCCAAACAACTACCCATGCAGTTGAGACATGAAGTTGAAGAATAAATCAAAGTCGAAGTTCAGAAATTATTAGCAGCTGGATTCATCAAACCCATTCAATATCCGATGTGGTTGGATTTGCTTAATAAGATGTGTGTTCAAACTGAACGAGGTCCCAGATTTTTTTTTTTCACTTGTAGTTTCCTTCGTTAACAAAATTTATGATGTCTTGCTTTACTTTTATTTTTGCACTATACTTTGATTGATTGATATAATTAAAGTAATTACAAGTAGTACGTCATTCAACTTTGGGGATTGAAATTTGATCAAGTTCTTAGGTTAAGACGAAAAAAAGTTGGAGGTGTACTTGGTACCCTTCCCTTTTCAGGATTCAATATAAAAAGATATAGAGACAAGGATCCCCTTTTGTTATACCTCTTTGAGGATGAAACACTTTACCTGGAGAGCAATTTTGTAAAACTGGAGTAGAAACAATGGATATGCACCGTTTCATCATTAAGCATCAATGCTCGGAAAAGCTCAGCTTTCTGAGAGTATCTAAGAGGATTTTTTTCTCGATTCTATCAAAAGAGATTGACATTTCAAGCTTAACTGCTATCTAATCTTCCTTAGTTTTGGTCTTTCTCATAGTGTTTATCATGTGCAATATCTATATTATCACTTATAAATCTACCTAATAGAAAAGTTGTCTGAAATGGAAACATGAACTTACTCAACAAGCGCTTTAATCCAGAAGCAAGTAACTTAGAAATGATTTTATAAACAACATTATATAAATTAATTAACATAAAATCCACATGACTAATAAAACAATTCTTATTGGGTATCAACGATGTTAAGCTATGATTTAACTCTTTTAATAGGTATTTAGAATTTAAAAAAAAAGGCTTGAACCATCTTAATCACATCTTTATCAATAGTATGCCACGTTTCCTGGTAAAAATCAGAATGGTAACCATCATGACCAGGAGCGGTCCATGGATCCATACTAAAAACAATCTATTTTATCTCTTCAGACTTAGTTGTCTGGTTAAACTCTAATTATCAACTTCGATAATCGATTATACATGGTTCCACATGTTCGGATAAGGAGATGACTTCAACAGATTAGTTGTTCCAGTCATGTAAGAGAAAGCTTTGTTTAACATTTTAAGTAATTTATTATTTTCAGTCAACTATATGCCCATGTTATTCCTAAGCATCAACTTGTGTTGCTTTTCTTTCAGAGGGCATTAGGATCTATTTCATAATATCCTTATTTTTTCTTTTAATGATTAGACCCCAAAAATTTCTACCAGCCCCCCTAAAAACGCATTACTACCCCTAAATTCCACTGAAATGATATCTTATAATTATGAGATTTCTTTTAGTTGAAAATACTCCTACACATTTCCGGAAACAAGTTCTAGTGACTTTTTTTTTATATATTTTTTAAATATATCAAAATTAAATACATTTTCAGATGGAGCTTGTATTGATAGGAAGCAAGGTTTTTGAAGCATGAAGCGAAGCGTGACTCATTTTTTATTTTTAAGAATCGAATCGTATGTTGAGTCGTGAGGCGAATATTCATGGTTGATTTGTGAATCGTATTTTCGCTTATAAATAATATTGGATTATGTGAAACATTTAACAAAAAATCTAAATTTATAAACCCGTATGATAATATTTGTATACGTTTAATGAAAATCTCTTATTGTCAAACAATTTCGCCTGGCACGGTGGGTAAATAGGCTATGTTGAAGTCTATAGGTCTTTTTATAGCATTGCTCGGTCGAACTCACAAGTGTTGCTATATCAAGCTTATTGTCAAATTTAGTTGCCAAAACTATATATCTTGATTTCTAGTCTACAATTAGTTAAGTCTCAGTCTAGGATAAAGGAGTTGAGAAACGAGCCACTCATCATTTGCGTTCTACTGTTTGAAGGCGAAGATCAACCGAAGCTTTTGGAGAACTTTATCGACAAAAGGTAAATGAAGACTGAACCACCTATTCCTCAAGTTATATTCACCATTCTATCTTTGAGACGATTATCGCATAACTAATTAGACTAGCTTGCATAGAAAAGAATTTCGAATCGAGAACTAATTATTTAGTTTATGAATTTCTCGAAATATAATGACTAAGCTTAATGAACATATTTTCATACTTGATCAAATTCGGTGGAGAACAATCATTCGAAAATAGCCTGAAACAGTGATATGTGTCATTGGTATTATTCAAGAATGTTTCGGATTGATTAAGAGAAATATAGAACTACTATATTCTAAATACAAGATAGTGTTATTAGTCTTACAAACTGAGAAAAATTTTATATGTCTGAAGTCGTATTACATGTATTCGTACACGTAGCGGAGTGGCTATATATCGACTTTCAGATTTGTGCGATATGCATATTTGTATGTACATCATGGGAAAATCTTTTTGTTTCATGATCCGGATAGGTATGTTTATTTGTTACAAACAATTGTGGAACTGTGGTAAGGGAACCGGGTTAAAATAATCAAACCGGTATGCGAGGCAAAACAATTCTATGTTCTAGAACCAATTTCGTACTCAAACCGGTACACAAGCTAAATGTTCCGTGAACTCTGGAACCGGAAAAGGTATTATTTTTTCAAACCGTTACGTAAACTAGAAAGTTCTTTAGACTCCGAAACTTTGAGTTGGTTCAAAGTTTGCAAACCGGTACGTGAACTTAAAAGTTCTGTAGAGTCTGGAACTTGGTAATTGCATAAGTTTGCAAGCCGGTTTATGAACTGAAAAGTTCTATAGACTCCGGAACTCTGTAATTGCATATAAGTTTGCAAACCTATCCGCGTATTGTGACTCAGCCGATTCACGAACGATTCAAGTAATTGTACCTTGTACATTTACAAACTATGTCGATCATGATTCAATTGTGATTAAATTATTTCTATGAAGTAATTTGCCTTTGATCATTTCTCTAATTAACACTAGACTCATTTTATCACATGATTGTGACTCAATATTAATGTCTTAGTGAACATGAAAATGAGTGTTAAGCTTTTAAGTTCAAATCGGCTAGTTTCGGCTAACCATGTTGAACATAGTCTTTATACACTATTCGGTTATGGTTTACCTAGCCATAGTGTATATCTTGTATATGTGATTGAGATTCAAAGCTTTCATCTAAGGCTGGATATTGTTTGCTTGGTTCCAAAATTATCTTAGCTTAAACCTAAAGCAACCTAGGCTTTGAATTTTATATAAGTGGAACTCTTGGCAACTGTGATCTTTGAATCCTGGCACTACTTTTTGGTGTGTTCTAATTGTATCTAGATTCTTGCTCTCCAGAAAACCTTTTAGGGTTTAGCGACTACAAAAACTTTACTGGGATTCGTGAAGCCGGGTCAATTTATCTTTTATCTTGATAACTTGAGTATCCTGATCTTGATTGTTTGTAAAGAATTGCTCCATCAATCAAGATAGATAGTAATCAACAAAGTCTAATCGTCTCATACTTTGTTGATTCCGCAAGTTTTATACTTGTGAGGTGAATAATAATCTAGGATGCATTGTGGGTTGCATAAGTCCGGATTTTGAGGATAGCCAGACTTTTGTGTAAGTTGCTATCAATTTCCATCATCGGGATCCATCTTTTAATCTGATCATCCGTTTAGATCGTAAATCAGGAAATCAAATATAGGCTTAATATGTGGGAGGAAGATTGGTTTAATGTCTTCAATTGAGTTGAAGCAGCTCTTAGTCTTGGGTGACATCGTCTAAGGGAATCAATTCCGCAGAGTCCTGCTGGGATTCAAGAGGCGTAAGGAGCGCGACTGTACCTGAATCAGTTGGAGACTGAGTTCGGGCCCAACTACATTCCAGACCGAAGTTAATTGGTAGTAGACTAGTGTCTGTAGCGGCTGAATATAGTTTGGTGTTCAATCTGTACTAGGTCCCGGGGTTTTCCTGCATTTGCGATTTCCTCGTTAACAAAACTTCTGGTGTCTGTGTTATTTCTTTTTCCGCATTATATTGTTTATCTTTATATTTGAAATATCACAGGTTGTGCGTTGATCAATCACAGTAGCTAGGTCCAACCTTGTTAGTTGGAAAAGACTTGATTGATCCTTGGACATTGGTCTTTGGTACTGTCCAAGAACTATCTTTGTAGTTAGGTTCACGGATTCAGTTATGTAAACGTTCTAACAACAAGAGAGAGAGATAACTCTAAACACTTTCCTTGATTGGGTTTTAACTTTTAACTCTCGGAGTTGTGTTGAATTTGTCCATACGGATTTCCTAAGAAAAAGATGGTGATGTATCTTGGTACCCAGCGTTTTCAGGTCTTAATTCGATTCCTAAGAATTCCTGCTTCTGAGTAGGTTAGCTTCTTACTCACAAGTCGATGCGTTTTACAAATAGACTCGTACTAGTCGAAGCGTGAACTATACGCTTTTAAAAACTATGACAGGCCTCTCGTAACTTGCTACTAGTTGGGTCATTACGGACTACGGGCAATTTGAGCATAGAACGGTGCCAAGAGCAGTAGTGTACTAGTGTTTGAGCAACTTAACCAGCTTTTGATGCTTAAACATGGTGATTAGGCGTCAGTAACTACTTCTTATGATGCTTAAAAGTTGAACAAATTAACTCTTTTAGGTTCTAATTTGTCATGGGCCTGCCTCCAAAACATCAAGCCCAGAACATAGTTTCAACACAAGAAAAGTACATCGACTTTTTCTTTTCGATCAGAAATCTGAAATCTATGCATTATGTGAGGTCAGCACTAGCATTAGAAAACTGAACGCAAGTGGTTATAAAGACCAGATAAACACTATGTTGATCCATATTGGTAAAATCGAAACAAAGTTGAATCCAAAAACAAAAAGGAAACTTAAAAAGACTCTCCACTACATAATAAACGTATCCATGAGAGTTTTGTCAACGTTGTCTCTCTCAAGATATCCCCTCTAGCAATGGAAACAAGCTCTGTAGAAGCATCAGGAGCATACGGTAGAAGCCAGATTCATAATCCACCGGTGCCAAAGGCAGCACCATGGCTTGTCTTTCCATACGGAGAAGGTAAGAAATCTCAAGCATTCTATAACATATATGAACCTGACAATAGAACTTGTATAAAATCAATACCAGAGCTGAGTGGCACATCTTTTTGGCAGAAAACTTGTCATCAAGGTTGGTTAATTATTTTGTGCAACAATGAAAATTACGAATATCGTCTAGATTGGAAATATGGTGATTGTTTTTTGTGGAATCCTGCTTCTTTAGAAAAAATTCCATTACCTAGTTTACTTGAATGGATTGATGAACCAAAGGAATACGTTCTGATTGATTGTGTTTTGACATCACCACCTCCTAGTAGTAAATATGAACACGAGCACCAACACGAATATGAATCGATGGTTTTCTTCCTTTTTGGATGTCCACTTGATGAGAAACATGACTACGATCGTGTCTTTCTTTTGTTGTGCCAACCTGGTGGGAGGCAATGGAGAGTGAAGAAAATTCCTTTTGTTTTCAAGTCAAGAGACATATTTCTCCGTTCTTTCAAAGGAAAGTTGTACGTAATATTTGAAAGGGCGGATCGTCTCTTAGAGATCGAAAAAGAAGAACTTCTTGACGACAACATTGAGAGTTTATTATCTTTAAAGCCATTAGAGTTGAGTACCGCAAGGGTTGTTCCACCACCAGAAGTATTTGCTGAGTGCCTGTTTATTGTGGAGTCTGATGACGAAATTTTTAAGGTTTTGATTTCTTACGTTCGTGGAGGTAACAAAATCATGGCAATAGATTTATGGAGGTTGGATTTATCTTTGATGAAGTGGGAGGAGATGAACAGCTTAGGTGATCATGTAATATTCGCTGGCACAAACACGGGTGTATGTTGTTCGGCAGCTAATTTGGGCCTCAAGAGTGGTTGTTTATATTATACACTTCCTGACGATCAGAGTTTGTATAAGTTTGAACTGAGTAGCACTAGTAATGCAATCATGCTGCCGTGCCTAGAACCCCAAACTACGCGGTTCCAATCGGAATGGATCATGATGATACCTCAGGATAGTTGTAAAGCGCAAGAAACTATGTCAGGTAAAGATGAAGTAGAAGAAGAAGAAAAAGATGTCACTCTAGAGGCAGTCGGAAACAGAATAGCTAGTAAGAGTGAGGCGATCCAGGACAACGAAAAACACAACAAAGAAGAGACAAGTCCTTGGAGTATTCTTAATGAAGACATGCTGGCATTAGTAGCGAAGTGTCTTCATCCATTCGATTACGGACGTTTCCGCTCAGTCAGTAAAAAATATCTGCATATCATGCCTAAAATAAAGCTACCAGAATTTTACTCAACTGGATGTCCATACTTATTTCCATGGCTGGTGTTTTCAAGAGATAACACTTACAGTTTCGTAAACTCAGAGAACCATCACGAGACCTACCTCATGAAATTCTGTGATGTGCTACAAGGTGCTACAATTCGTTGTCAAAAGGAAGGCTGGTTATTGATGTCCAGAGAGAGCCAAATATTCTTTTACAAACCATTCACAGGAGAAATCATCCAGCTTCCCGACCTGCCAGACATGGCAGAGTTGCCAGAGAGATATCACTATTCCAGCATTTCTTTCGATTCTCCACCGACTCACCACATCATATGTATCGTTTTCGCCGTTGCTCAATCGTCCTCCAACATTTGTTTCCTCGTCACTTGGACCGGAGAAGAATCTTGGGAAGGGTATTCGTTTCCTAATGCTTATCGTGAAGAGTTTCTGTCATTATGTAGCGCAACAATAATCTACAAGGACGTTTTATATTGCATAGATAGTAACGGGACTTTAGGAGCTTATGATGTGCAGAGAGATGGTGACCCCTGGAGTGTCCTCAAGAAGCCGAGAAAAATATTTAACGATGATATGAATCCAATCTTTCCGGTGGAGTGCGGAGGAGACCTTTTATTAGTGGAATTAGGACATCTTGGCATGCCTGTCAGGATATTTAGATTGGATTTATCAGAAATGGAATGGGTTAAAGTCGAAACTCTGGGAAAGCATATGCTGTTCCTCAGCAAAACCTCGTGTTTGTCAGTACTGGCTCCAAATAGTAGTATGGAGAACAAAATCTACTTCCCTAGATTATGTCTGAATGGGGAAGGGATATTATACTATTCTCTGGATACAAAGAGTTATTATTCTTCCGGGCAAAATCAGCATTTCCCTGACAATTTTTATGAGACGGAGGGTTGGCTTTCAAACTGCACTTGGATTCAACCAAATTGGTCCAAGTCCACGGCACAAGAGCTTGACTGGTTCAGGGATTAATGAACCAAAATATTAAACAAGCTAGCTTGAGGGGGGAGCAATACACAGGAATCTTTGTCTTTGAAAGAGCAATATGTACCCAACTCGACATCACTAGACGAGATTTACGCGAATGTAAATCAGGATAATTAGGATCATAAGAGTTTAAAATTAACTTTGTTTATTTATTTTTTACATATGATTTGGTGTCAACCAGGACGTTTAATTCCTCTTGATATGTCTTTAAATATAATTATTTGAATAATTTATTTGCTCATTTTTGCCTCCATATATATATATGGGTAGTAGTGTAAAACTTATGTGTCACTCACTACAGACCAGAGAGATAAATCAAATGTATTTGTTTTCGTCCCAAATCCCCTAACAACTGCTTCACAAAAATTAAAAATATAGCAGAAGACAACAATGCAATTCAAGTCATTTTATTTATTTTTGTTCTTTTTTACGGAGACAACACACAGAAACATAAAAGCAAAAACAGACACAAAGTTACAAAGAGAAACATACCATCCTCGAGGAAGAGAGGATAGCTAAACTAGACAAGTGAGTAGAAGAAGAAAGCCGTGCACATTCTTTAATCCCCCGTCGTCACACCTTTGTGATCTTTATCACAACACAATAACATTAAAAAAAAAAAAAAAAAACTTGACACATACATCTAGTACTTGATGGTGCCTTAATCTTTAGAGCAAGTCTTATGGTGGAAGAATTTCATTTTCCATCTTCCACGCCACCTCAACATTTGGAATAGTTCATGGATGGTCAAGTGTAGTGGTGTAACTACATAAACGCTAATCAAAATAGTGTTTTACGCTAATAAGAATAGCTTCAGAAAAACGCTGATAAGAATAGCGCTTTATGTTATTAAGACTAGTGAAACCGCACGCGCGATGCGCCTGCCATGCAAATCGATCTAATGCTTTAGCGATTCCAAACTGCTGGAAAAAAAAAGAAGAGAAAATTCCAAAAATGGTACAAAATACAACATAAACACTACCACATGCGGATTTCAAATCAGTGTTTGGCTAGCATCAATTTATGAAAATAGTTAACGAGGATACTTATGTTGGACAATAAAAAAATACTGAACAGTCTACAACATCTAATTTTAAGAAGTTCAAGCATTCCTCTCAGCTTATTGAAGACCAAACAAGAGTAAACAGTAGATACCTTGATATCTTTAGCAACATTAGGAAGTATAGCATGATGATACCTTAGGCTAGGTCATGTTCATCTTAGCTTGTTGTTTTTCTATAGACAATCACTGAAAACAGAAACTCTAGACCAAGATCTTTTCTGGAAGTTCTTCATCCATCTCTATCACCCTTATCTTTTTTCTAATGGAAGAAAATTACTTTAAATAAGGCTAGAAGGGAGTCTATATCCAACTGACTTAGACATGTCTCATCCAATCAGCCGTCATGAGGTGGAGACACATCCCTTAACTGAAAATATAAACCAATATGCCCACTTTATGGATTAACTTGGTGTACTTTGGCCTTATGTACACATCCCACAAAACAGATAGTTTTGCCTTTAATACATGATCTAAACCTAACACACACACTTGATTAAGATTAGGCTAATCCGGTTTTATTAAACTAAACGTGATTTTCCGCTAAACCATAAAAAAGTCTAACATTCTCCCACTTGGTTAAGCAACAAATCATTTTTATTTCTTTTGAAAAACATTTAGCAAAAGACCTCTCGGATTAGCTATAAAACAACTGTAGGTGCGTACAGCGCACCCGTCTTAGAAAACAGAAAATCTTAGTCAATGTGCAATATATCATGTATAATTGAAGCTTAGATCAAATGGAACGCTATTGTCGGACCATAGAGACACAAACACCATTTAGGAGATGCATTGGTCATTTCTACAATCACCACACTAGACGGGCCAATATCCTTAAGATAAAATTTACGGGCATACATAGTTCCAGGATGTCTACAGACTTAAGGTTACATATTGAGCCTACACTTTATGCTCGATGACAAGGACACTTTACGATCTCTTTGGGATCCTTCATACCTCTAAGGTCTGAAGATGATCTTCACTTTTATGCTCAAACTAAAACACTACTTGAGGATTTAACTTTATGATCTCAAAATATGCATGCTCCCACTAAACTGTACATTGCAACATAAACATAAACTTTAACAACCACATATTAGAGTTACATTAAAAGTGAGACCTAAACATGCATATGACTGACCTTATAAAGCTTATCTGTAAACTGAAATGTGCTTGCATTACCATATTCGCAAGCAGAAACACACAAGGCAAGAAAACACACAAGGCAAAAGAGAAAAGATACTTACAGATGTCGGAATCTTAGAGATGGGAGACATAGAAACACTTACAGATATCTGAGGTGTGAAACATAGAATTTGAAACTTCAAGGAATGTTACAAGGATTTGGTCCAACTGCCTAAGCTTTAAACTTAAAATGGTGAATTTCTTTAAAGTGTCCAAAAGATGTTCAACTATCACAACTTGTACCTGGGACTGATTCTATTAGGACAAGGAAGACTGGCTTGTTTCTTGCTTTTTGTGCATGTCTGATTAGCATACCATCTTACTGTTGTTGCAAAAGAACTTTTAGTAGAATGACCTTTGATGGTGATTCATGAATTTCGGTTGTTGGGATTTTGTAGCTGCCAACAAACTTCTGAAGGGATTCAAAGTGGACTAGGTAGTGATAGTCCTGTAGATACCATCACTTCATTACAAGTTTGCAACTGACCACACCATTATTACCGTTGTTGAAGCGTCATACGATGACACAGAACCCATAAACTGCAAGGTGACTACCTCCAACAACTCTTTAATTTTTTTTTCTCATATATACAGACGTAACACCCCAAGAACATTCTATCAACTCTTTAATATTTTCTTCTCAGATACAGGCGTAACACCCCATGAACATTCTATTTTCATTTCTCACTTGTAACTTAGGCCACTTAAAGCCTTAATACCAGCCATAGCTACTAAACTTGTGAAATATGCAAAACTTAACAAAAACAGAATTCACTTTATTTGCCTTGATCTTATGGCAAGCATAGACTTTACAAAGACTCGATATTACCGTCACTTCACCTTTGGCTAAAGTTAAAACATATCGAAATCCCCTGAATTGAAGTTCAAGAATGATCTACTCATATAAAGTAAGTAACGGATCTGTTAAACCTTTGGGTTCATTAGAAATATCACTTACTAGATATGAACAAATCATCTTGTCCATTAAAGATAACATATGCATGATTAACCTTTGGGTTTAGGCATACAGAATGAGATCCAAAATTC
The DNA here is from genome assembly GCA_023531295.1 of Papaver armeniacum. Lineage (NCBI taxonomy): Eukaryota > Viridiplantae > Streptophyta > Magnoliopsida > Ranunculales > Papaveraceae > Papaver > Papaver armeniacum. The sequence goes on from JAJJWW010018358.1 coordinate 146,623, forward strand.
AACTTTATGCAGTCTCTTTCATATAGAAATATGCACTTTTGTATCCTATCAAAGTATCACTTTGGAAACACTTATCAAATAACAAAAGATATATAAGACTGCGGCCTTTGAACACTTTCAACTTCATTTTAGGCCAACAATATAAAAAAAAAACACGTATACATGGTACTAGCTGAGTCAGAGTCAATATACCATGACAACATGAGGTGCTAAAATTTTCATGTTAAACACAAAAATTATACCAAAATCAGATGTAATACACAATTTAAACATATGGGCTCGATACCAATGTTATCATATCATCCTCTAATCATGCTTAAGATGTACTTTATTAGATACTAAGCATGCTTAACATAATCAGGATTACAAGTTACAATATATGTTGATACATATAGCTTACTTTATGATTAGGATCACAAGTTATACATCTGAAAACATCAACATGAATATAAACACAGAGAACATGCTTTATGCTTTAACTTCATCATGTTTATGTACAACTTCTTCATACTCATACATGATAAACAAGGAACAATAGGGTCTAGGTATACCTGTCTTTAGCTTATTAAAGACCAAACAAGAGTAAACAGTATATACCTTGATATCTTTAGCAACAAAGATGAAGTATAGCATGATGATACCTTAGGCTAGGTCATGTTCATCTTAGGTTGTTGTTTTTCTATAGAAAATCACTTAAAACAGAAACTCTAGACCAAAATCTTTTCTGGAAGTTCTTCATCCATCTCTATCAGCCTTATCTTTTTTATGATGGCAGAAAATTACTTTAAATAAGGCTATAAGGAAGTCCACCTCCAACTGACTTAGACATGTGTCATCCACTCATCCATCATGAGGTGGAGACACATCCCTTAACTGAAAATATAAACTAATATGCCCACTTTATGGATTAACTTGGTGTACTTTGGCCTTATGTATACATCCCACAAAACAGATAGGTTTGCCTTTAGTACATGATCTAAACCTAACGCACACACTTGATTAAGATTAGGCTAATCCGGTTTTATTAAACTACATGATTTGCTGCTAAACCATAAAAAAGTCTAACAGTTGATACAAAAATCAACAAACAAAAAAAACAATAGTCCTGAGGGTATGAATGATGATGAGCTCTCCAAATCAGTATGTCTCCCTTTGATTAATCGACTAGCTTTTTTCTTTTTTCTTTTTTTTTTCCATGAATACGTTTTCGAAATATCTTTTCCATTTATCGACAATAGTTAGGGGTACAGCTTTGGATCATTATAACCATTAAACAAATAATAAGTAACACCAATAATAAAGATTCTCTTCGATGGTGCGCGTGCAATATGCATTTGGATAGTATGCAGTTGAAAAGTATTGATATGAATGAGAAATTATAGCTCGAAAGGGATATTACTGAGGATGAGGTATTTTCGACTTTGAAGAAGTTGGGTTAGAGTAGGGTCCCAGGTCTAGACGGATTTCAAGGGAGTTTTATAGTCAAATGTTAGGAATCTTATAAAAGTGGTTTTTAAGAATGTGGTTGTATCGATTGGGGACTGAAATCTACTTTTCTTACTCTCGTACCAAAAAGGAGTATGTGGAAGAAGTGAAAGAGGCCTATTAGTCTCATTAATTCTTTCTGCAAAGCCATCTCCAAGGTCTTGGCAGAAAGGTGAAAATCCATGCTCCATAAACTTATTTCCTACCATCACTCTAATATTGTTAAGGGGCGTCAAATTCTAGATAATGTTCTTATTGCTAACAATTTTTTTGACTCTAGACGCTAAGATTCCTGGTATTATTTGCAAGATTGACTTAGAGAAAGATTTCGATAACGTCAAGTGAGACTTACTCGATAGAGTGTTATGTAGAATGGCCTTTGGTGAAGTTTGGAGAAAATGGATTGCTGGGTGTGTAAGAAGAATTCATTTTTCCATTCTTGTTAATGGCAGTTTTTGCGGAAAATTTTCAAGCCAAAAGGCTTGCACAAAGGATACCCACACTCTCACTTTCTATTCCTTCTAGTTTCTGAAGTGTTCATTACTATTTTTTCCAGGGCTGTTGACGTTGGTTGGTTGGGTGGTTTCAAGTTCGTGAAAATGATACCAAGACTTATCATCTGCAATTTACAGATGACACCTTGGTTTCCTTGACTCTGGCATTAGTCAAGTAAAAATGCTTAAGTACAATTTGTTGCTCTTCAAATATGCTTCTAGCTTGCATAGAAATTTTGGTAAGAGTAATATTTTTGTTGTTGGTAATGTCAATAATATGAACCTATTAGCTTCTGTTGACATTTTTCCCTTCTATTTATTTGGTACCATTGGGAGATAAAGCACTATTTTGCAAAAAGTGGGGAAAAGTTGTGGAAATTTGCAAAGGGAGACTTGCCGCTTGGAAAAGTTGCTTGCTCTCGAAGGCAGGTAAACTCACTCTTAGGCTTAGTCCGATGGTCCTTCTAAGTTCAAGATTCATCATTTGAAAGTGTGACCAAAGACATGATTCAATGTAGCGTTCAAGTAACTGATTGAACGTAATCTTGAATCAATACAGAAGTGACCAATGGTTTGGAAGAAAAACTTCGATTCAAATAATATAGATAACATAATCTACTTCCCTAGATTATGTCTAAATGGGGAAGGGTTTATTATACTATTCTCTGGAAAAAAAATAGGGGCAAAATCAGCCTTTTCCAAACAATTTTTATGATACAGCAAGTTGGCTTTCAAACTGCACTTGGATTCAACCAAATTGGTCCAAGTCCACGGCACAAGAGCTTGACTGGTTCAGGGATTAACCAAAATAGTCAATAAGCTAGCCCGAATGCTAAGAATACACAAGAATTGTTGAAGAAAGAACAATATGCGCCCTACTCGACATCCCTCATAAATCTGGAAATGAGGATTCATCAGAGGTTTTTTTTATTTTGTTTATTTTATTTATTTTTGATTTTTCTTTAATTTTTCTTTAAATATAATTCTTGATTTTCGTATTCATTTTCAATTTTTAATTTTTTTATCCAACGAAAAGTTTGGATTTATATATTAAATAAGATGGTGTATTTTTGATGGAGGCTAAATTTTTAAAACCATAGTTTTGTATATATTTGACATGGCTTCAGACGAATATATGAAATTAATATTGTATAATTTAGATATAAAAGCTCTTGTTACGATGATCTCTGATTTTGATCGTTTAACCTCTTCATAGCATAAACATGTAACGACAAGATTAGAGTCTCTCAGATGAGCTTTAAATATTCTGCATATTTTATTTTATACCGTGCAATTCAGTGTTCACTTCCGTGAATCGACAACGATTGGACAGCTCCTAGATGGATTGACCACTAGTATAAAGAAATAATGTCTTCAAGATGTCAATGACGTTTGTCACATTATTCTCCTCCAGGTGTTCCCTAACTATACAGAGTAAATATTTAGAACGAGTATTATGCTTTCACCATCTCATACCTCGATTCTCAAATTAATATAATGCTCCTAGAATGATTGCATGCTAGTATAGATCGACTAATTGATGAATTCTAGTGCTATATTCATCAATTGAATTCCTAGAAAATACTCTATTTTCACCATAATATTTTATTACTCCAATTCACGGCTTTTCTCAGCTGAATTCCATGGATTAGTAATGAATATTCGTCTTTCAAGCATATGGGCTATCGCCGAATAAGCCCCTAGAAAATGGTACGGGTGTATTTAGTAATAATGCTCAAACGAGCACCCAAAAGCATGAACGAACAAGGATATGCAAGCCTCATCACATGAGGAGAGAGAAAGTAATAAAATAATAATAAAGAAAAGGAATGCGCGGCACTGGACCCACCAGTATGCTAACCATGCGGCCGGCGCCGTGGCCAGTCCCCTCTTTTTTCCACTTTCTATATTTTATTTTATTATTATTTTCTTAATCCATGACTTTCTCAGTCAAGCAAACTTTTGATTTTCCATATCTAATCAAATATCGCTCAATTCACCATATGGTTGACAAAGCTAGTGGTCCCGCAACCATTAGGTCTTTACATTATATAATATATTATGATATTAAAATATATTATAATATATTGGCTTGCTTTAGACTCTTTCTTCGCGGTATGTCATTTTGATCCGCCTCTTTCAACTTTGAGTTAAGTGCCCCCCATCTTATGCGTTTATTGGTAGCTAAATACTTTGATGTTGTTAAACAAGAGATGCAAAATCTATACAACATGGCATTTATGGAATTAGTCTTATGGCAGTGCAATAAGTTCTCTAATGCTCAAGATTATTTGTTAGTGCATATGTCCTCGGCAATTTTGTGTTGTTCTTTGTTATCGCCTTGGTATTCCACTCTTTGCAGCTTGGAGCGTTTGTTCTTTTTGCAGTTGAGATATGGATTTGTTTGGTGACCGTGCTCTTCACTGTGCACACGAATTATGTTTAAAGTTTCAGCATGAATTAGTTTCTGATTTTTGTTTGACATTTGTTCCCGTGCTGGCATACACACACAAAAAGAAGCGGATTTGGGTTTCTTATCAGCTGAAGGTGGTGCTTTAAGGCTTGCATATATTCTCTTTTATAATTGGGACACTGGTCGCGATGTATTTTTAGATGTAACTGGAATCTCACCTTTTGCAAGAGGTGGAGTTAATACTTTCATACCTAGGCAGGTTGTATGTAATGCAGTTTTAAGATAGTTGAACAAATATCTTGACAAATGTACCACACATGATTATGATTTTGGTATTCTAGTTTTCACAATGTTGAGTGAGTTAGGGGATGAGACCGTGAAAATTTTGAAGAGAGTGAAGAATTTTTTAAGTAGTCATGATGTAAATGTTAAAAATTGGTGATTTTCTTTTTCATTGATTAGGAATTGTTATTCAAAAAGGTGTTGGTGCACAGTTAGTTGCTAGGTTGTCGACAAGCTATTTGTACACTTTCTTTTCTTTGTTGCAAAGTTAAATTTTGTTTAAAAAAAATTATATATGTATTAATATTTTAACCTTTAAATATTGGTCTTTAAAGCAAAATCCCACTTACTCTTTCGAGAAAAATCAAGAGTTTCAGTCAAGATCAAACTCTTCAGAAAATACAAAATAATGCTCGAATGACCACCAAAAAATAATAAAATTCTCAGGAATGGACGACCGTCGACATGGTGGACCGTTCAATATCATGGTCAGTCCCTCTTACCACAATGATTGGTTCCACTCCATTTATTAATTAATCACTTAATTTATCCTCCATTTTGGTTCATCCATACACCGCCTAGCAGGTCCCACCACCACTAATGACTCATTGGTCGGTCGGTCTCTCTACTCATATTGGACGGTCATCCATCTCCATGGTCCATCACTTGTCGAATTAGGGTTTCATATTCGACGCTATGCACAATATAATTCTAATGAGGTCTAAACATCAATAATTTTCATATTGATCCAATTATCAATATTCTATTCAAATATTTTAATGTTCGATCTTGCTACCAACAACTTTTATTGCTCGACAAAGAAATATTTTATTGACTTAATTATCAATGTCCAATAGGTCGATCATCCAATATTCATTAGTCGACTATCAAATTGGTCGATCATCCAATATTGCATTAGTCGATCATCCAATATTTAATTGGTCGACCATCCAATTGGTCAATCATCCAATATTTTATTAATATTTTTAATTTTATAATCTATGTTATGTCACTTTACTACTCATGACATGGTGGATCGTAGTCAAACAAGTTAAACAACATTCAGCTTTCCCTCTAATGAAATTGATTTTTCCCCCTACAATTTATTAATTGGTCAGTTATTTGGCAAATGTGTTAGTACAACCCAATTGCATTTTTTCGAGTTTTTAACAAATTTATGACTACAGATAATTTTACACAAATTTATAGCGACAATAATACTCCCTCCGTCTCAAATTAACAGTCCTAATTCACTTTGTCAAGATATTAAGGAAATCCTATAAAATATCGTGACTAACCCTTGACTAGCCCTATTTAATGTTATGTTGTTACTAAAACTAAAATTAAAAGTATTAAAAATTATAAATTGGATAGTATTATTATTTTAGGAAATATTTTAAGAAAATAAAAACAAACTTATACTGCTTTTATTATGGAGTCCTTAATTAGAACGGGATGTAAGAATAAGTAGAAGTTTTATTAAGAATTTTATACCTATCGATAAATGTTTTTATTCAAAAAAAAGAATGACAATTAAGACAAAGATATTGAGTAGGTTTTTTCCTTATATATGGTGATAATATTTAAGATTTTGAATTAAGTTTATATTAAAAATGATTTTATGATTATAAAAAATAAATGGTATATTTTATAGTTTAAAGGAAAAGTATGTCTATAAACAGAGCGGACAGATAAAAAAAGACAGAGGGAGTAATAATAAACTCCACTTTAATGAATTGGTAATTTGGTAAATAGTAAAGATAAAATCCTAACTGTCACGCCATATCGGTGACAATGCACGCACACCTGTACCATATATACCGAGTCCCATATTACTATTTGTTAGAAAGAATATATTATCGGCCACAGTTTCCCTCAAATCGCTACTTGCTCTCCTCCTCTCTCCAGGAACTCTCTGATTTTTGTTCTTTCTCTTATTGTTTCTTTGCCATTTGATTCCTCCTGATCCTAGAAAAAAATGTCAGGTATGTTCAAGAAATGTTGAATGTTTGAATGATTTCAGAAGAAAATATGTCTTTTAGGGTTTTCAGTAATGATTGTCAATCTAGTCTCGGATTTGGTGAAAAGTAACGATATTGAATGCATTTCTTGATTCCCTGGAAGTTTTTTCAGGATTTTACAACATGATTTTGATAGTATGATTTCTTGAAATGTCAGATAATTTTTGATGTTATTAAATGCTTAATTTTGTTAAAGTCATGTATTGTATTGTACATATGTCAAATCTTTTATAAGGTAAAAAATTTATGGATATGTCAAATATTTTATAAGGTTTAGAAAAAGGGATGTGTGCGAACTTAGTCATACGGCGATAATTTCATAACAACAAATAAGTAAGATTTATTTATTTATTTAAACTAGCACGAACCAAAATATATATGATGATATTTTAGAAAACAACCAAATATTATAATTTGATCGTAAAATGACTCGGTTTTATTTTCAAATATTATGTTGAAACAGAAGCTTGTGATCAATTTTATATGAACGAATACAATTCGTGTTTATAACATAATTATAACTTAGTTTTAATATATATATTCAAAAATATACACTAATTTCCATTATTGTCATTCGGACTAATGGTTTTCTTATAAATGGTTATATGAGCATCTAGCTAGGCTAGTTCTAGTTGGGCTTGAGCTTGAGAAAACGCCTTAGGTCAGATCCGGGCGTTGTGCACCACACCTTTTGCACCCCTTCGGGACCGGTTATGTATCCAGATATCAATACTTACTTAATGAAAAAAATAGTAAATCTAACTAAATCAGAGTAAAAGAAGCATTGATTGAACATTACATTTAATAAAGAATGCCTAAATCAAAAGCTTCAGAACAAATAAATCGTTCAAGAAATTCGTATACTCCAAGGAGAACATTTATCAAGACAAGTCAAGATATAAGTAATAACAACTTTCATGAGAACATTTTACCGGATTGATTTCATGTTTCAGATAAAAATTAAAGTGTGTTGTGAAACCCTAGATAGAATTCTAAGGAATCAAGAATACCACCACAAAAGATGAACAACAAAGAGTAAGTGTACAGTATACAAAATAAAATTCAATGATAAGATAAATGAATGATTGGTCGATATCAAGATTTGACAAATATTGTTGAACAATATTTATGGGTCCTCTTAACTTGTATACCCGTATACAATATTAATCCTTTTTTGCGTGAAGTACTAAACTCGAAGAATTTTTTTACCGTGTGTTTGTTATTTTGGATGTTGTATTTGAAGCTTTTTTTTCTTTCACTTTTTGTATGGAGACTTGGAGTTTAATGTTGTATCAAATATTCTATTTTGACTAATTTTTAGTCTCAAGTTTAATTTCCTTTTATGAATTATGTTTTACCTACCACTATATTATGGGGGAAAAAAACTTGTGCATGTAATGAAAGTTTGGATTACATGGGAAAGAAGGATGAAGTCCCACCAAACATGGTTACAAGACAACGATCTGTATATGAATGTTTTTTAAACTTGTGTATATGTGATCTTCACTCAGATGTATCTATGGTGGGATTTTATGGTGGTATGCTACTTTATGAGATTGCAAAATAATAAGTTAGATTGCAAAATAAAATAAAATTGGATTCGAAAGGGTAATATTGGAAGTATATTTTCATAAAAAAAAATAAAATACAATTCTCAATATTTTAAGCTACCCAAGAAGGATTGCAATACCAAATGCAAAATAATAATATGTTAATCTTCCTTAACTATATCCTGGTATTCAAGTTAGCTTCTCTGAGGGAACTCTTTGATTGTTATTCTTTCTCTCCTATTGTTGTTTTGTCGTTTGATTCCTCCCTCCTAGAAGAAAAATGTAAGGTATGTTCGGAAAATGTTGAAGGTTTTCAGTAGAGAATGTGTGTCTTTGGGTCTTCTTAACTTGTATATGGGTACATTGGATTTAGAGATTTCTATTAGATTCTTCGAAATCTTGAAAATACAAATATCTATTACCAATGAAAGTTAAATTTCTTTACTACCCTTTGATTTAACTAAGTATTCTTATCATATCTTTTGACGACAATATAAATATTTTAACAAATCTATTAATTTCTGTACATTTTTTTTTCTTTCTACAGAATAAAAAGAAAAGGAAGATCAACAGATTAATCTGAAACATATCAGTATAAATGAAGTGTTCTAATAAATCTCCATCTAAATCAACAGATTTGATCATGAGATATTTAAAGTTTAACTCCTTCACCGATCGAAAAATTTGAATAAAATTCTATTTTAAATTTTATTAGGGGAAGAGATGGATGTGTAAATATATTTCTAATAAAATCTAAAAAGATGAATGTAAAGTACTTATCCAACAAATGTATTAAAATAATAGATAATTAATTAATCACTGACTAAACACTAATTTTCTACTTATATTCATTATTAGACGACTTCGTACTTCATATTAATTATTGTTAAAACCAACTCAAAAAATAATTAAATAATAAAAAAAAAGATGGGAAGGAAGTTCGACTTGTAAGTGGTAACAAAGAGGCCAGCACATCTAAAGGAACGAGTTACGTCCTTACCAAGCAAAAAAGAAGGTAACTGCCAAAAGAAGTTCAACTTGTAAGTGGTAACAAAGCGAACAACACATCTAAAGGAACGAGTTACGTCCCTACCAAGTGAAAAAGAAGGTAGCCGGAAAAAGACACTGGCATTAATCCAATATTTTTTTTGGCAAGTACTAAACTGAAGGAATTCTTTACTTTGTGTTTGTTATTTTGGATGTTATATTTGAAGTTTTTTTTTCTTTCACTTTCTGTATGGAGACCTAAAGTTTAATGTTGTATCAAATATTCTATTTTGACTGATTTTAGTCTCAAGTTTAATTTCTCTTTATGAATTATGTTCCATCTACCATTATATTACGAGAAAAAAAAGCTTGTGTATGTGATGAAAGTTTGGATTTCATGGGAAAGAAGGATGATGTCCCACCGAACATGGTTACAAGACAATGATCTGTATATGAATGTTTTTTGAACTTGCGTATATGTAATCATCACTCAGATGGTGGGATTTTATGGTGGTATACTACTTTATGAGGTTGCAAAATAATAGGTTGGATTGCAAAATAAAATTGGATTCGAAAGGATAATATTGGAAGTGTCTTTTCCTAGAAACAATAAAATCTAATTCCCAATACTTTAAGCTACCCAAGAAGGATAACAATACCCAATACAAGATAATATTATGTTAATCCTCCTTAACTTCTATCCTGGTATACAATTTAACAATATTTGTTATTTAATTTCAACAATGGTTTCAATTCTTGCTTAGAGCTAGATGCTTAACATATGTGACCAATCATATTAGCAAATGCTTCTCTTTATTGATTCCTCATGTGTAGATTTCGCAATATCAAGGTAATTTCTTGCTCAGATCTTGATACGATAGATATTGTATAGAATTTTCCTACCAAATGTGCTTTTCTTTTGGACAAACTGTCCCTCTTGTTCTATTATATATGAGTGCTACAATTTGTTTTAACCAGATTGTGCGGTTTTAATATATGTCTTAAATTAGGAGTCACCGAGAGAACTTATTAGCATGGCAGTGAATGTGTCATCGGGTTATGAACTGTTTTAAGAACTAATTATGCACGTTTGGGGTGTTTTGACAGTAAATATATGGAGTGACTGAAATCTATATGCATGTAATCAACAGGCAAGCTAGAATTTATCCTACCGATTAGAGTGACAATTAGAGATTGGGAGGTTTCTTTTAGGAATTTTATACCTTATTTCAATTCAATTGAGCAACCAAAGACCTTCTTTATATAATTGAATCCCTCAAGAAGGTTGGTGTTTTGGATTCATTCATTTCGATTTAATTGAATAATTGAAGACCTTTCTGCAATTGTGAATCTTTGGGTAATGAATGGACTAATTGAAGACTTTTTTGCGATTGAATCTTTTAGAAAAATTGGTTCCTTGCATAAAAGATGGGGTTGTGATTTTGAGAAGAGAGAAATTACTTCTTACTTGTGAGATTTAATATTGTTTTTCTCCTAATAATCAATTTTGAATAATAGGAATCAAGATGTTGGTTTTACTAATATTGTTCCCATTTTATGGATGCATTTTTGGAAAACCAATCTTCGTAACAATATACTCCATTTTTTGTGGAATGTCTCCAAAATTGTCTGTTTGTCGATGATAAGTTAGCTAGACTTTGTCAAATTATTGATCATATATGCCCTTCATGTAATATCCATAATGAAAGCATGCAACATATCTTCGTACACTGTAGTTTTATTATGATTGTTTGGAATGCTATTGATCTTAATTTTGGCTCAAGTTTGGTTAATGTTGATTTTATTGATTGGATTTCCGGTTTGTTTCAGGTGAACAATCAGAGTGGAGCAAGAGATAATATGCTCAAATGGTTTGGTTTTTTTTTACGTGGAACGTCTGGAAATGTAGATGTAGGTAATTTTTTGATAACTTACAACCTAGAATACCAATTAATCCATCTAATATAGATAGACTATTCCGGTTGGATTAGAATGAATACTAGAAATTTTGTACCTATTGTTATAACTAGAATCTAGACTAATAGAGCTTGTAAAAGACCTGAAAATCCTTATATTAAACTGAATTTTGATACAACATATAAAGATGAAAAAAATTGATGTTGGTGTTGGTCAATTATCAAAATTTTCTCAGGTAATATAAATGGAGTTAGATATTGTTGGGCAAAAGCAATAGACCCTGAACATGATGAAGCTAAAGCATTTATTGGAAGCGACACTTTTGGCACGAAGTAAAGGAGTACAAGCTTTGCATTTGTACAGTGATTGCCGACATATTATCACCTCTTTGAATGGTGGATTAGATGCAACCAAATGGACAACAAAAAACCTAATTATCCATTGTCGTGGTATTTTGAATTTTTTTGTAACTTGGAAATGCTTCGTATTGGAAAAAAAAAAGGGATGGTGTGATAAAGTAAAATGATAATACAAAAGAGATAATATAGTAATAAAGAGAAGAGAAGAAGGAAATCAGTACTTCTTATTACTTGTCTACTTCCTCTTTTATATACATAAAGAGTACATGCACTAGTGGGAGTTATGTAGTACACTTGTTGGTTAGCCAAGACTAAACCTTACATGTGTCAAGTATAAAGAGTGAAGTTTACATGCATGTCTCCACATGTGGTGGTCATACATTTACCCACTCATGTTCCTACAACACTCCCCCTTGGATGACCACCATTATAAACTAACTTCTTTGTCAAAACCTTGCCAGAAAACTTCGTCGAGATAAAAACTGGCTGAAGGAGAAAGACGATATTTTGAGCTTCTGAAATGGTATCGTTGGTCAAGACTTTTCTCCTTTGTAGAACCGTGTCAGGAAAAATATTTCTCACAAAAACATGAACACTTGTAAGGAGAAGAATAACCTCAACCGCAGTTGTATCTTGAGTGTTTTTGTTGTCTCATTAAAAACCTTGTCGAGTAACAAAACCTAGTGGGAAAAAGTAACCTCGGTGAAGGAAAAGAGTACAACACACTTTGATGTCATCAGTGTATCGTTAGATGCTCCCCCTGATATTGACATCTCCCCATGATTTGTATTATGGTATTATTGTTGTCTCATTAAAAACCTTTCCGAGTAGTAAAACCCAGTGGGAAAAAGTGACCTCGGTGAAGGAAAAGAGTTCAACATCCCATGAAGTGCTCCCCCTGATGCAGGACAATTTCTTTAGTCTAATACATTCATGGGAGTGGAAAGTTCCTTTAGTCCTATGGGGTCATACAATTTCTTTAGTCCTATACTTCTCACATGTTTTTCAAATGTGGCCTTAGGTAATGACTTAGTAAATAAGTCTGCCACATTTTCGTCAGATTTTACTTTACTGACCTGAATGTTTAGAAGACATTGTTGTTGCTGATTGTAAAAGAACTTCAGCGATATATGTTTCGTATTATCACCCTTAATGTACCCTTGCTTCATCTGTTCGATGCAAGCTGCATTATTTTCATAAATGCAAGTTGGCTCTTCAGTGGTAGAACTCAAACCACATGTCCCTCGAATATGTGTAATGATAGAACTTAACCATATACACTCACGAAACGCCTCATGTAGAGCAATGATCTCAGAGTGGTTCGTGGAGGTAGCCACAAGGGTTTGCTTGGTCGATCTCCAGGATATCATTGTATTCCCGATAGTGAACACGTATCCAGTTTGTGATCGACCTTTGTGTGGGTCTCGAGAGGTACCCAAAGATCAAAGCAAAACCAACCAAAACATTATTTGGGGTTCCAAAGATAAGGAGTCGCAATCACATTAGCATCTCTCCTTTCGTCTTCGTAGGGATAAAACAAACCCAAGTCAATGGTTCCCTTTAGGTATCTAAAGATATTCTTTATATCATTCCAATGACGATGCGTTGGCGCTGAGTTATATCTAGCTAAAAAATTCATTGAGAATGAGATATCAGGTCGAGTACATTGTGCTAAGTACAATAATGCGCCTATTGCACTTAGATAGGGATATTCATCTCCCAATACATCTTCGCCATCTTCCTTTGGACGAAATGGATCTTTATGTACATCTAAAGTTCAACCAACCATGGGAGTGCTAGCAGGGTGCACTTTGTCCATATTAAATTGGCTGAGTATCTTATGGACATATGCAGACTAGTGGATTAATATTCCATATTAAACTAGACACATTCGAGTTTTCCCAAGATCTTTCATCTCAAATTCGGATTTAAAATAGCTTGCGGTGTCTCTTAGTTCATCAAGAGTACCTACTATGTTCATGTCGTCGACATACACAGTTATAATAGCAAATCCGGAACTTGTTTTCTTTATAAACACGCAGGGGCACAATTCATTATTTGTATATCCCTTCCCTATCAAATAATCACTTAGACGGGTATACCACATCCGCCCGGATTGCTTTAATCCGTAAAGTGAGCGTTTCAACTGAGTTGCAAACGCACTCCGTGGTTTAGAGTTACTTGATTTGGGCAATGGAAGTCCATCTGAAAATTTCATGAATATCTGTGTATCAAGATCCCCATAGAGATATGCGGTAACCACTTCCTTAAATTACATTTCAAGTCCTTCTGAAACTACTAAGTAACGGAACGTTATGACGTCCATTACAGGAGAGTACGTTTCTTCGTAATCAATCCCAGGGCGTTGTGAGAAACCTTGCACCACAAAGCGAGCCTTATATCTCAAGATTTTGTTCTTCTTATTACGCTTTCTGACAAATACCCATTTATGTCCTACAGGCTTTACACCTGGTGGGGTTAGCACTACCGCACCAAATATTGCATCTTTTTGCCAAGTAAATCTAGTTCAGCCCGGATTGCGTCTCTCCATTGAGGCCAATCTGCTCTCTTTTGGCATTCTGCAATAGAGCGTGGTTCGATATCATCGTGCTCGATAATCTCTCGAGCAACAGTATATGCGAATATATCATCAATATGCGTGCAGGATCTTTCCATCAACACGTATGCACTTTCACAATCCATAGAGATTTCTTTGTTCTCTCGGAATCAATTCAAACTTGGGCGTCCCCAAGATTGATTCATGGACATAATCAGAATCGAGACAATCTCAAGAGATGGATTATCTCAGTATTGATGATATATGGATCGGTTTGTGCCTTACTCGCCCTTTTCTTCCTTGGCCGAGTATCGATCGAACCAAGTGGTCTCCCCCTCTTCCTTTTGGGGCCACGGCCTCGGCCTACACTTCCACCAAGTGCAGCCTTGGTACCTATATTTATGGTACCTTTTCCTTGTCGGGAATTTCCAACCTTGCAGGCACGTTTGTAGCTGGTATATGTGATCTCGTCACTTTAGCAATATCAGTAAATGCATCAGGCATTGAATTTGACACATTCTGAAGATCGACAATTCTTTTCACTTCACTTTCGCATTGTGGAGTGCGGGGATCAAGATGAGACAACGTGGGAACACACCACGACAATTCCTGTCGTCCCTTTGGAAGTCCTTTTCCATACCTCCCCCTAACGACGGGAAGGTTGTCTCATCAAAGTGACAATCCGCAAATCTAGTCAGAAGAGATCGCTTTGTCAAGGGTTCTAAGTAGCGGATAATTTTTGGGGATTCGTATCCAACATAAATACCTACTCGTTTTTGTGGACCCATCTTAGTACGCTGTTGGGGCATAATAGGCACGTATACGGCACAACCAAATATGCGTAAATGTGAAATATCAGGCTCATATCCAGTTACCAACTGGTACGCAGAAAATGGTCGGCTAGCGGTGGGTCTAAAGCGAATAAGTAATGCTGCATGCAATATGGCGTACCCCCAGTGCGAAGAATAGGCGGGTTGGAACGCATAACCAATGCCCTAGCTATCATCTGTAACCTTTTGGTGGTAGCTTCTGCGAGACCATTTTGAGTGTGTACATGGGGTACGGGATGCTCTATGTCAATTCCATTAGACATACATAAATCATCAAATCCTTTAGATGTAAATTCTCCAAAGATTATCAAGTCGATAGACTTGATTGGATGATCGGGTGGTGAGTCCTTAGTCGTATAATTTGTGCTAGGAGCTTAGCAAATGCAAAGCATTTCTTGTGGACAACAATGCAACATGTGACCAACGGGTCGAAGCATCAATCAGAACCATAAAATACCTGAATGGCTCGCATTCTGGATGTATAGGTCCACAAATATCACCTTGTATTCTTTGTAAAAATGGAATATTTTGTTTGGTATCTTTAACATAGGATGGTATCGATCCTATCTTTGCTAAAGAACAAGCTTTGCAGAATGAGCGATGTGCCTTCGATAAGGACA
This sequence comes from Papaver armeniacum, assembly GCA_023531295.1. Lineage (NCBI taxonomy): Eukaryota > Viridiplantae > Streptophyta > Magnoliopsida > Ranunculales > Papaveraceae > Papaver > Papaver armeniacum. Next base: position 162,138 of record JAJJWW010018358.1, read on the forward strand.
ACGAAGAAGAATGGGACAGTGGGTGCGCTTCAATTACTTTGGAAGACGAAGGTTGCACTTCTCTTGCTTTAGAAGGCATAAAATGTGCATCATTTACTTTAGAATGCACATTGTTACTCTGCATTGTAACAATATTTTGTCCCATTTTCTTTTTCATTCGAAAGAACGGATGTCCGTGTGAGTTCTTCAAAACACGGATCATCATATCACGACCTGGGTGCCCTAGTCGATCGTGTCAAAGCTTATATAAGTCACTGGCCAACAGTTCATCGTTGGCAACCACATGGGATTCGATAATCCTAATAGCGGTGATATACAATCCACTAGAGTGACTCATTAGTTTTTCTAAGATGCGCTTCCTTCCGCATTCACTAGAGGTCACATATATGTACTCAATTCCATTTTCACAGTGAGTTTCTAAGTGATAACCATTTGCGCGTATATCCTTGAAACTTAACAAAGTGCGGTGCGCTCTTGGTGCATATAGAGCTTCTGTGACTTTAATCATTGTGCCGTTTGGCAACAAGAATTGAGCAGTACCTCGCCCAATTATTACTTGCGATGATCCAATCATCGTAGTCACATATATATTATAAGGAGTAAAATTGACAAATATTTATCTATTTCTTAGGATAGTGTGGGTGGTTGCACTATCAACTAGACATTCAATTTCTCCTGGAGACATTCCTACAAGTACATTAGGAAGGAATGTTACAAACAAAGAAAAACGAACAATTTATCTCACTTCCTTTAGAGAATTTTGTTCTACTAGAATGGCGTCCTTTCCATTCTAATTTATATGCTAAACAACATATTATCATAAACAAAGTAAAATTCTATAGAACATAATAGAAAATAAGTACTTATAGATAATCCATACACATAACATAAAGATGATAAGAACATGTTCAGCAACGGTAACACCTACTCAAACTATTAAACAAACGATAGTCTAAGATAACATAAAAACTCCAAACATCTAAAAACATACAGAGTCTAGCAAGCTAGAAACTAAATTCTTAGGCCCAAGCAAAATCAGGCACATCCATAGTTGGGGAAAAGTCCTCATTG
>JAJJWW010018359.1:0-25155 GCA_023531295.1 Papaver armeniacum
ACGTTAATTAATAAAAATTAATCTAACAACGATTTATATAATGCCGACTAGTATCATTGAATAGGTCTCGAAAAGTTGTGTGAGATGGACTACTACGACGTGTCATTTGGACATCGACAGAAGAAGATATCATCGTATTTACTTGAAGGAAAAAAATAGTCTTTTTCGATCGGGACCGACCGCAAAGGCGTCCTTATCCAGCTGAGGGGGTGTACAAAGAAATCCTTTGGTCTTATCTCAAATTTGTGCAGCAAGAGAAAGCCATTTTATCTTCTTCTTTCTCTTTCTTCTTATTTCTTCTTGCTTTTCTCTTTCTCTGTTCTTCTGTCTACGGTTCTTCCGTGGGAGGATTATGAGGTTGTGAAGTCGCTAATCTTGATTGAAACTCGAGGTGATGAGGGTTTTTTGGTGGTGTTCTTATTCATTGATCGTGAGAAGAAGAAGAAGATATGATGATTGTAGATTTAATGAAGGCTAGAGTTACTTGAAGAGATTAAAAGAAGAATTTGGAGTTAAAATTAAAGCTTGAAAGGGGAGATTCGAGATGGGTTTTATGTTAATTGAATCGTAAAAAAGAATCAATAGTCGAATTACAACTTCGGTGAAGGATTGGTGAATTAGGGTTTGTTATGTTCTTCGTCAAATCGCGAAAATTAGGGTTTTGAAGGAATTGGTTTAGTGGTGGCAATTCAAAGGAAGCTAGTGAATTGGGTAAGTTTCTATGTCGTTAAAATTCCGTGATTTGGTGTTGAATTGTGTATAACTGATGTAGTTGAATAATGAGATGAGTTTAAGGAAGATGTTAATATTGTTGTTGTTATATTTGGATGAGTGGGTGATTTCAAGAGATGTGATTGGGTAATCTGTGGTTGTATTTAGTCTCAGATATTTGAGATGATATGAGTTCTTCTTGTGAAGATGTACTTGGTGGTGGTTTCTTTGAGTTAAGCTATCGAGGTGGTGGCTTATGTGACAGATGGTGGATTTAGGAATGAAGTTGTTGTTGATCCGAGTTGCGGATGTGTTAATTGAGCTTTATTTCAATTTTGGTAATGGTTGTAAGTTTTAGGTTAGGCTGCTTGGGTATGTGATGGATATATAATTACGGTATTGTGTTCGAGTAGTGTTGATGGTTGGATATGTTGTTGATCTTTGAGATGAAGTTGCGGGTGATGTTGGTTTGGTAATTACAAGGTTATGGAGTGGTTAAGGAAGTTGAATTGCATATTTATGGGGTTAATGTGAACTGCAAGGTATGAGATTGGTGGTCTTAGTTAGGTTAAAATGCAGCATCGATGTTGATGTTGTGGGGGTTTTAGCTCGACATTGTAGTTGAAGGCTGTTGAGTTTTAGCGGTGAAGCTTTGAATTGAACTTAGGTAGAATGATATAAATAAGTGGATTGTTAGAGTTAATCAAAGTGATAATGATTCGAGTTGTGAGAGATGTTATGTGACCGAAGTTTTAGAAAGAGATTTAGACGATTGTGTTGAGATGAAGCGAGTATAGCTTAAAGTCACAATTGCGAGGTAGGCCATGTTATCTTTGTAAATCGATTTTGAATTATAGTTTGAATGAAATGAATTGTTGAAGTTACAAGTATAAGAACTAGAGTTGTGATGCATTAGAAACCTTGGGTCAAGCTTTGTTAGTCCCCCTAGTCGGTCTGGCGATTTACGACTTAGATTGTCCTGGCCGAGTTGAGTTAACTCGGTAAACCCCGGTTCAACTCATTGAGTTGACTCGTTTGACCTTGAATCCTTTGACTTTGACCTGACTTTGAACGTTGGCCGTTAGGTGATTCCATTGATCGAGACGTTGACTTTTAGAGACCCGTCGAGTGACCAATTGGACCGGGCCTTTGGTTAACGAGCCTATTTAGAGAACTTGGGCTTAGGACTAGTTATCCCAAATTGATGTTTGGACCCTTTACGGTCCGAATTAGCTTTCGGTTTCTTCTACAAATTTGTAGATATTCATAAGATTTAGCTAATGAACTATATAAACAATCTAATTGAGTAAGTAAACCTTAGATATGTTAAAGATAGATAAATAAAGGTGTAGAACCTTAAACTGGACTAGAATCATTAGAAAGACTTGTATGATTTCTTGTGTGAGCCATTTTGGCTAGATTCTTAGACTTCTTGTATGATTAACGCTAGTTATTAACAACGATCGGTTAAGGATGATCCAGTGGATCGTGGATCTCGAATGGCGAGGCTTGTCATCAAAAGAGGTGGGAATCGATAATGAACTTTCTTGTATTCATTATTGTTTTACAAATAAATCTTGGTGTTGTGAAATTCATGCATATCTTTGTATGCTTTGTGTGGTATGAGATGTGTGCCTACACAATAACCAGTATTCTATGGCTAGGGCGATACACCGCAATATTACATGACCAAAAATTATCTTCATTTATATCTTATTCTATGGCTAGGCGTACACCATGTATTACCTAATCTGTGGAATTGGCATCAATATTACTCTTCCTTATAAAGCGGCAACACACATCTCATACATGGATGTTTTACCGTTATTTATGAATGTCTTTGAAGAAGTTTATACATTATGTTTTATTGTCTTTCCTTGTATTACCGACTTTCGATAAAACCTGCATTGTCTTCGAATCATACTAATGTTTACTTGAAAGCTAGTTGTTATTCCTACGGGGCACCCCATCTAGGAATGATGTGCTCACCCTTTCCCACTTTCAGTTTCAGAGACAGATTAAGATGTGCATGTGACGATGAAAGCTTCGAAGAATTATTTACGTTAGTTAGCTTTCACTATGTTTGTTCTATGTTTGTATTTTATTTGTAAATCTACTCACTATTGAATATGTATCATTTGAGAGGAGTTTTTGTATATACATTTCAGAGCGGGGCTAGTTTTTGGGTTAAGTTTTGTAGAAGATTTCTTAATTGAATGTTTAAGTAAATGATTTAGATTCTTAGTGCCTCTTTATTTAGTTAATCTCTTGGATTAGTCAGCTGCTAGCTTAGGGGGCGCTACAAAGTTGGTATCAGAGCTCACTATTAGATCTTATATGGGAAAAGATAGGAATAGCCAGTGCTAGTTAGTGAACTAGAATAATTTAGAACTGGGTTGGGCTGTGAGATAAATCTTAATCACTAAAAGCTATCAATAATAAAAATATTTATCTGATTGATTGATTTGTTTGTTGGTTGTTTGTATATGTGATGAAGTAAAAATTGTAGGGTACACCAATAGCTTTAGCTAGTAAAGATTAGAGAATAATTAATCTAAAAAGAATGAACAAGTACACAAACCAATACTAAAAATAGTAAGATTGGTATTATTGATAAATCTTGAAAGTCACATAAAAATTTATCTGAGTACCTTGACTTATATGTAGAAGCAACAATTTATAATCACATAAATGTTAATAATAATAATATTATAATAGTAATTATAGATGACAATTGCAGTAATAATAATTTTAATAAAGTAACGTTAGCATTTATCAATTAGTGTCATATTGAACTAAACTTAACTAAAATTTTATTAAAGATGGATAACGATAAAAAATAATAATTATGATTAAATAGTTATGGAAAATTAACAATGTTTAAGTTTTGTAAATTAAACTAATGAAAAGTTGGGAATAGATGTTCCTTCTAAACTAGATAGTTAAACTAGTGCCCATGAGCGTTAGAGTAAAAGGTGAAGATATAATGTATAAAATTAAAAGACTTAACTTGCTAGTAATCTTGCACCGAAACTATATGTAATTTAACAAATGACTCGGTAAATCTTTAAAGTGAAACAAATATACATGAAGTAGGAATAATAGTATTCAGAGGTTTAGTGTAATATAAGAATGAAAAGAAAATAAATTGGTATATTAATAGGATACTTTACCTTAATAGAAGAATTTAAAGACTATTAGGAAACATTATAATTTTATGCAAATTTAAATTTAAATCATATTAAATTACTAATGCTAATATTTAACAAGATATATTATATGAATTCAATCTGAATAAATAAAAATATGTTATACCAATCGTTAAGTGAATGTAAAATTATTTTTGGAAGATTGTGACTTAGTGTACCAACTGGATTAACAACTTAAGAGTAATGAGAATAATAATACAGTTGATAATAGTATTTGAATAATTTGACCAGTGGGAAATTTAGAGTAGATTATATTTGAAAATTTTGTATATGGTGTACAGTAAAGCTAAAATTGTCGGATATTATAAATTGACGTGAATCAAATTTGGATTACTTATAATGATAAAATAAATAAATAAAAATAAAATAAATTTTGATGATTAAATTGCTTAAAATGATGTGAACTATTTATATATCTTACGAAGTAAATTTATAAGACTTACACCAATTACGGTAAAATTTTAGGGACTAATTAATCTTAATAAATTAATACTTAGTTAATCCAAAGACTCGGGGAATAGTGAGGTTGGTAGTTCGATGTGTTCGGGTGATACTTGTTACGTAGGTAGGCATTGTCGGGAGTCATGAACCTAGACAGTGGCAACTGCATTCTTGTACCACTAGGCATTGTAGGGAGACTTGCTTCTTTTAGTGGACTGATAGATCCCAAATTTTACTTAGAAACTTATTTATAGAATATTTTCTCTCGTAATTAGAACCAGTAACTTATTGGAATGGAAATTAGTATTTTGAACCTAGAGCCACAAATTTTTTGTAGAAAGCCATATAGGTTTGTGCTTTGTTTCTTGTTTGCGCTTTAATAAGAAATAAGATTATTCTATAAGGTGGGGAGTTTTGAAGACCAGAAGGACGGTTTGATTTTCGAGGACGAAAATGAATAAGGTGGGGAGAATGTAAGGACCCTCAAGCTCGTCAACGCTATTAGACCAGTCAAGTGACGAATTAGCCGATAATAACTCGATTAGTTTAACACGAACGTTAATTAATAAAAATTAATCTAACAACGATTTAGATACGCGACTTGTATCATTGAATAGGTCTCGAAAAGTTGTGCGAGATGGACTACTCGAGCGTGTCATTCGGACATCAGACGAAGAAGATATCATCAGATTTACTTGAAGGAAAAAATAATCTTTTTGCCATTGGACCGAGCAGGGCATCCCTTATCCAGCTGAGGGGTGTATAGCAAATCCCTTTGGTCTTATCTCAAATTTGTGCGCAAGAGAAAGCCATTTTCTCATCTTCTTTCTCTTTCTTCTTATTTCTTCTTGCTTTTTCTCTTTTCTCTGTTCTTCGTCTACAGTTTCTTCCGTGGGATGATTATGAGGTTGTGAAGTCGCTAATCTTGATAGAAACTCGAGGTGATGATTGTTTTTGGTGGTGTTCTTATTCGTTGATCGTGAGAAGAAGAAGAGATGATGATTGTAGATTTAATGAAGGCTAGAGTTACTTGAAGAGATTAAAAGAATAATTTGGAGTTGAAATTAAAGCTTGAAAGGGGAGATTCGAGATGGGTTTTATGTTAATTGAATCGTAAAAAAGAATCAATAGTCGAATTACAACTTCGGTGAAGGATTGGTGAATTAGGGTTTGTCCTGTTCTTTGTCAAATCGCGAAATTAGGGTTTGGCGAATTGGTTTGGTGAATGGAAATTCAAAGGAAGCTAGTGAATTGGGTAAGTTTCTATGTCGTTAAAATTCCTTATTTGGTGTTGAATTGTGTATAACCTGATGTAGTTGAATAATGAGATGAGTTTAAGGAAGATGTTAATATTGTTGTTGTTATATTTGGATTAGTGGGTGATTTCAAGAGATGTGATTGGGTAACTGTGGTTGTATTAGTCTGTATTTGAGATGATATGAGTTCTTCTTGTGAAGATGTACTTGGTGGTGGTTTCTTTGAGTTAAGCTATCGTGTGGTGGTTTATGTGTGAGGATTTAAAATGAAGTCGTTGTTGATTTGAGTTGCGATGTGTTAATTGAGCTTTACTTGGTGGTAATGGTTGTAAGTTTTAGGTTAGCTGCTGGATATGTGATGAAGATATGATTCTGGTATTGTGTTCGAGTAGTGTTGATGGATGAATATGTTGTTGGTGCTGAGATGAAGTTGCGGTGATGTTGGTTTGGTAATTACAAGGTTATGGAGTGGTTAAGGGAGTTGAATTGCAGATTTATGGGGTTAATGTTAACTGGAGGGTATGAGATTGGTGGTCTTAATTGAGGTCGAACCAGAACTAATGTTGATGTTGTGGGGGTTTTATCTCGACATTGTAGTTGTTGAGTTTTGGCAGGTGAAGCTTTAAATTGAACTCGGTAGAATGATATAAATAAGTGGATTGTTAGAGTTAATCAAAGTGATAATGATTGGGTTGTAAGAGATGTTATGTGACCGAAGTTTTAGAAAGAGATTTAGACGATTGTGTTGAGATGAACCGAGTATAGCTTAAAGTCGCAATTGCGTAGTAGGTTGTGTTATCTTTGTAAATCAGTTTTGAATTATAGTTTGAATGAAATGAATTGTTGAAGTTACGGGTATAAGAACTAGAGTTGTGATGCATTAGAAACCTTGGATGAAGCCCGTTAGTCACCCTAGTCGTCCCTAGTGATTTACTCGACTTAGATTGTCCGGGCCGAGTTGAGTTAACTCGGTAAACCCTGGTTCAACTCATTGAGTTGACTCGTTTGACCTTGAATCCTTTGACTTTGACCTGACTTTGAACGTTGACCGTTAGGTGATTCCATTGATCAGACGTTGACTTTTAGAGACCCGTCAGCTGACCAATTGGACCAGGCCTTTGGTTAACGAGCCTATTTAGAGAACTTGGGCTTAGGACTAGTTATCCCAAATTGATGTTTGGACCCTTTACGGTCCGAATTAGCTTTCGGTTTCTTCTACAAATTTGTAGATATTCATAAGATTTAGCTAATGAACTATATAAACAATCTAATTGAGTAAGTAAACCTTAGATATGTTAAAGATAGATAAATAAAGGTGTAGAACCTTAAACTGGACTAGAATCATTAGAAAGACTTGTATGATTTCTTGTGTGAGCCATTTTGGCTAGATTCTTAGACTTCTTGTATGATTAACAGTTAGTCTATTAACAACGATCGGTTAAAGGATGATCCAGTGGATCGTGGATCTCGAGATAGGCGAGGCTTGTCATCAAAAGAGGTGGGAATCGATAATGAACTTTCTTGTATTCATTATTGTTTTACAAATAAATCTTGGTGTTGTGAAATTCATGCATATCTTTGTATGCTTTGTGTGGTATGAGATGTGTGCCTACACAATATCCAGTATTCTATGGCTAGGGCGATACACCGCAATATTACATGGCCAAAAATTATCTTCATTTATATCTTATTCTATGGCTAGGCGATACATCGCAAAGTATTACCTAATCGGTGTGGAATTGGCATCAATATTACTCTTCCTTATAATGTGGCAACACACATCTCATACATGGATGTTTAACGTTATTTATGAATGTCTTTGAAGAAGTTTATACATTATGTTTTATTGTCTTTCCTTGTATTACTGACTTTCGATAAAACCCGCATTGTCTTCGAATCATACTAATGTTTACTTTAAAGCTAGTTGTTATTCCTACGGGGCACCCCATCTAGGAATGATGTGCTCACCCTTTCCCACTTTCGATTTGAGACAGATTAAGATGTGCATGTGACGATGAAAACTTCAAGAATTATTTACGTTAGTTAGCTTTCACTATGTTTGTTCTATGTTTGTATTTTATTTGTAAATCTACTCACTATTGAATATGTATCATTTGAGAGGAGTTTTTGTATATACATTTGAGCGGTGGCTAGTTTTTGGGTTAAGTTTTGTAGAAGATTTCTTAATTGAATGTTTAAGTAAATGATTTAGATTCTTAGTGCCTCTTTATTTAGTTAATCTCTTGGATTAGTCAGCTGCTAGCTTATGGGGCGCTACAAAGTTGGTATCAGAGCTCACTATTAGATCTTATATGTGAAAAGATTGGAATAGCCAGTGCTAGTTAGTGAACTAGAATAATTTAGAACTGGGTTGGGCTGTGAGATAAATCTTAATCACTAAAAGCTATCAATAATAAAAATATTTATCTGATTGATTGATTTGTTTGTTGGTTGTTTGTATATGTGATGAAGTAAAAATTGTAGGGTACACCAATATCTTTAGCTAGTAAAGATTAGAGAATAATTAATCTAAAAAGAATGAACAAGTACACAAAGCAATACTAAAAATAGTAAGATTGGTATTATTGATAAATCTTGAAAGTCACATAAAAATTTCTCTGAGTACCTTGACTTATATGTAGAAGCAACAATTTATAATCACATAAATGTTAATAATAATAATATTATAATAGTAATTATAGATGACAATTAAAAGTAATAATAATAATTTTAATAAAGTAACGTTAGCATTTATCAATTAGTGTCATATTGAACTAAACTTAACTAAAATTTTATTAAAGATGGATAACGATAAAAAATAATAATTATGATTAAATAGTTATGGAAAATTAACAATGTTTAAGTTTTGTAAATTAAACTAATGAAAAGTTGGGAATAGATGTTCCTTCTAAACTAGATAGTTAAACTAGTGCCCATGAGCGTTAGAGTAAAAGGTTAAGATATAATGTATAAAATTAAAAGACTTAACTTGCTAGTAATCTTGCACCGAAACTATATGTAATTTAAAAAATGACTCGGTAAATCTTTAAAGTGAAACAAATATACATGAAGTAGGAATAATAGTATTCAGAGGTTTAGTGTAATATAAGAATGAAAAGAAAATAAATTGGTATATTAATAGGATACTTTACCTTAATAGAAGAATTTAAAGACTATTAGGAAACATTATAATTTTATGCAAATTTAAATTTAAATCATATTAAATTACTAATGCTAATATTTAACAAGATATATTATATGAATTCAATCGAATAAATAAAAATATGTTATACCAATCGTTAAGTGAATGTAAAATTATTTTTGGAAGATTGTGACTTAGTGTACCAACTGGATTAACAACTTAAGAGTAATGAGAATAATAATACAGTTGATAATAGTATTTGAATAATTTGACCAGTGGGAAATTTAGAGTAGATTATATTTGGAAATTTTGTATATGGTATACAGTAAAGTTAAAATTATCGGATAATATAAATTGACGTGAATCAAATTTGGATTACTTATAATGATAAAATAAATAAATAAAAATAAAATAAATTTTGATGATTAAATTGTTTAAAATGATGTGAACTATTTATATATTTTACGAAGTAAATTTATAAGACTTACACCAATTACGGTAAAATTTTAGGGACTAATTAATCTTAATAAATTAATACTTAGTTAATCCAGCACTGGGGAATAGTGAGGTTGGTAATTCTGATGTGTTCGGGTGATACTTGTTACGTAGGTAGGCATTGTCAGGAGTCATGAACCTAGACAGGGCAACTGCATTCTTGTACCACTAGGCATTGAAGGGAGACTTGCTTCTTTTAGTGGACTGATAGATCCCAAATTTTACTTAGAAACTTATTTATAGAATATTTTCTCTCGTAATTAGAACCAGTAACTTATTGGAATGGAAATTAGTATTTTGAACCTAGAGCCACAAATTTTAATTGTAGAAAGCCATATAGGTTTGTGCTTTGTTTCTTGTTTGCGCTTTAATAAGAAATAAGATTATTCTATAAGGTGGGGAGTTTTGAAGACCAGAAGGACGGTTTGATTTTCGAGGATGAAAATGAATAAGGTGGGGAGAATGTAAGGACCCTCAAGCTCGTCAACGCTATTAGACCAGTCAAGTGACGAATTAGCCGATAATAACTCGATTAGTTTAACACGAACGTGAATTAATAAAAATTAATCTAACAACGATTTATATACGCGACTAGTATCATTGAATAGGTCTCGAAAAGTTGTGCGAGATGGACTACTCGAGCGTGTCATTCGGACATCAGACGAAGAAGATATCATCAGATTTACTAGAAGGAAAAAATAATCTTTTTGCCATTGGACCGACTGGGGCGTCCCTTATCCATCTGAGGGGGTGTATAGAAAATCCCTTTGGTCTTATCTCAAATTTGTGCACAAGAAAAAGCCATTTTCTTTCTTCTTTCTCTTTCTTCTTATTTCTTCTTGCTTTTTCTCTTTTCTCGTTCTTCGTCTACGGTTCTTCTGTGGGAGGATTATGAGGTTGTGAAGTCGCTAATCTTGATAGAAACTCGAGGTGATGACTATTTTTGGTGGTGTTCTTATTCGTTGATCGTGAGAAGAAGAAGAGATGATGATTGTAGATTTAACAGAAGGCTAGAGTTACTTGAAGAGATTAAAAGAATAATTTGGAGTTAAAATTAAAGCTTGAAAGGGGAGATTCGAGATGGGTTTTATGTTAATTGAATCGTAAAAAAGAATCAATAGTCGAATTACAACTTCGGTGAAGGATTGGTGAATTAGGGTTTGTCATGTTCTTCGTCAAATCGCGAAATTAGGGTTTCGGCGGAATTGGTTTGGTGAAGGCAATTCAAAGGAAGCTAGTGAATTGGGTAAGTTTCTATGTCGTTAAAATTCCTTATTTGGTGTTGAATTGTGTATAACTTTGATGTAGTTGAATAATGAGATGAGTTTAAGGAAGATGTTAATATTGTTGTTGTTATATTTGGATGAGTGGGTGATTTCAAGAGATGTGATTGGGTAACTTGTGGTTGTATTAGTCGTATTTGAGATGATATGAGTTCTTCTTGTGAAGATGTACTTTGTGGTGGTTTTGTTTGAGTTAAGCTATCGTGTTGGTTTTATGTGACAGGGATTTAGGAATGAAGTTGTTGTTGATTTGAGTTGCAGATGTGTTAATTGAGCTTTACTCACTCGGTAATGGTTGTAAGTTTTAGGCTAGCTGTTGGGTATGTGATGGAGATATGATTAGGTATTGTGTTCGAGTAGTGTTGATGGTTGGATATGTTGTTGATCTTGAGATGAAGTTGCGGTGATGTTGGTTTGGTAATTACAAGGTTATGGAGTGGTTAAGGAGTTGAATTGCAGATTTATGGGGTTAATGTGAACTGGAGGGTATGAGATTGGTGGTCTTAGTTGAGGTCAGAATCATGCAGAACTAATGTTGATGTTGTGGGGGGTTTTATCTCTGACATTGTAGTTGGGCTGTTGAGTTTTGGCAGTGAAGCTTTGAATTGAACTCAGTAGAATGATATAAATAAGTGGATTTTTAGAGTTAATCAAAGTGATAATGATTCAGGTTGTAAGAGATGTTATGTGACCGAAGTTTTAGAAAGAGATTTAGACGATTGTGTTGAGATGAACTGAGTATAGCTTAAAGCTGCAATTGCAGGTAGGTTATGTTATCTTTGTAAATCAGTTTTGAATTATAGTTTGAATGAAATGAATTGTTGAAGTTACAGGTATAAGAACTAGAGTTGTGATGCATTAGAAACCTTGGATGAAGCCTGTTAGTCACCCTAGTCAGTCTAGCTGATTTACCTGACTTAGATTGTCTGGCTGAGTTGAGTTAACTCAGTAAACCCTGGTTCAACTCATTGAGTTGACTCGTTTGACCTTGAATCCTTTGACTTTGACCTGACTTTGAAAGTTGACCGTTAGGTGATTCCATTGACCAGACGTTGACCGTTAGAGACCCGTCAGCTGACCAATTGGACCAGGCCTTTGGTTAACGGGCCTATTTAGAGAACTTGGGCTTAGGACTAGTTATCCCAAATTGATGTTTGGACCCTTTACGGTCCAGAATTAGCTTTTCGGTTTCTTCTACAAAGTTGTAGATATTCATAAGATTTAGCTAATGAACTATATAACCAATCTAATTGAATTAGTAAACCTTAGATATGTTAAAGATAGATAAATAAAAGGTGTAGAACCTTAAATGGGCCAAGAATCATTAGAAAGACTTGTATGATTTCTTGTGTGAGCCATTTTGGCTAGATTCTTAGACTTCTTGTATGATTAACAGTTAGTCTATTAACAACGATCGGTTAAAGGATGATCAAGTGGATCGTGGATCTCGAGATAGGCGAGGCTTGTCATCAAAAGAGGTGGGAATCGATAATGAACTTTCTTGTATTCATTATTGTTCTACAAATGAATCTTGGTGTTGTGAAATTCATGCATATCTTTGTATGCTTTGTGTGGTATGAGATGTGTGCCTACACAATATCCAGTATTCTATGGCTAGGGCGATACACCGCAATATTACATGGCCAAAAATTATCTTCCTTTATATCTTATTCTATGGCTAGGGCGATACACCGCAGTATTACCTAATCGGTGTGGAATTGGCATCAATATTACTCTTCCTTATGTGCGGCAACATACATCTCATACATGGATGTTTACTATTATTTATGAATGTCTTTGAAGAAGTTTCTACATTATGTTTTATTGTCTTTCCTTGTATTACCGACTTTCGATAAAACCTGCATTGTCTTCGAATCATACTAATGTTTACTTGAAAGCTAGTTGTTATTCCTACGGGGCACCCCTTTTAGGGATAATGTGCTCACCCTTTCCCACTTTCAGTTTCAGAGACAGATTAAGATATGCATGTGACGATGAAAGCTTCGAAGAATTATTTACGTTAGTTAGCTTTCGCTATGTTTATTCTATGTTTGTATTTTATTTGTAAATCTACTCACTATTGAATATGTATCATTTGAGAGGAGTTTTTGTATATACATTTCAGAGCGGGGCTAGTTTTTGGGTTAAGTTTTGTAGAAGATTTCTTAATTGAATGTTTAAGTAAATGATTTAGATTCTTAGTGCCTCTTTATTTAGTTAATCTCTTGGATTAGTCAGCTGCTAGCTTAGGGGGCGCTACACAAGCTAGGATTTTTGTGTTGTTAGGCGCGGCCAAAAGCTGGGGTCTTGGCGTAGTTTGGGCGCGACCACAATTAAGGCTTGGCGTTGGGCCACAAGTTGCCACACGTTAACTGGTAAGCTTGGACGGTTAAGATCTGCATCTTAGATGGAAAGGTGGCCGTTGATCGTTGCAACCCTTCGTTTTGGCAGCCAGTGACGTGAAGGAAAGGCTGGCATGGTATAGGCGCGGCCAAAACTAGGGTTTAGTGCAAACCGTGGTGTTTGGCTTTGGGCCGCAGGTTGCCATGCGTTAGGTGGCGAACTTGGATGGTCGAGATCTGCATCTCAAAGAGAAGGGTAGTTGTTGATTATTGCAACCCTTTGTTTTGACGTGGAGAAGTGGATCGCATGGTTTGCCATTGGCACGGTGGTGCGGATGGCATGGTTGGCATGCCTTGGCGCGGAGACGTGGCTGGCATGGTTTGCCATTGGCACGGTGGTGCGGCTGGCATGGTTGGCATGCCCACGAAAGCGCAGTAGACGTGGCTGGAACGGTTTTCCATTGGCACGGTGGTGTGGCTGGCATGGTTGGCATGCCTTGGCGCAGAGATGTGGCTAGCACGGTTTGCCATTGGCACGGTGGTGCGGCTGGCATGGTTGGCATGCCTTGGCGCGGAGAAGTGGCTGGCATGGTTTGCCATTGGCACGGTGGTGCGGCTGTCGTGGTTGGCATGCCTTGGCGCGGAGACGTGGCTGGCATGGTTTACCATTGGCACGGTGGGAGAATTAGGGTTTGACATATACAAAGGTGATGTCAGTTAATACTAAGGGTTCTGCCGTGGAACATGACACATGTATAAAAAAAGGGTACCCTGGTAATTCTTACGTAGGCATGTTGTTTGATTCAATAAGTGTGCTAGTGGTCATAGTGACGTCATGTCAGATGCATAGTTTTACAATTTTAACCCTAAGCTAAAAACCACCATCAATAGGGGGCATGAAGAGTTGGAGAGAAAGAAGAAAGACTTCCGTTGTGCGAATCCTTTAGAGTGAAGGAAGATGCGTACTTTGATGCAAGTATGCAAGGCAGAGTGATTGTGGGTGAAGTTGATTCACTGAACCACAATCATTGTCGGTCATGTCCCATGAAAATTTTAGTTGATTAAATGGGCATGTGACAGCAGGTATCAGAGTTGTGTTAGGGGACACAGTTGTTGATTTTTCTCTCTTTTACTCAAGTTGGTGTCATTTGTTTGTCGAATTCAGTGAAGAATTGTTTGGGTTTCACTAGTATGGAGACTAGAAGAAGTTGGTCTTGTTTGGAAAGATCAATTGGAATGAACTTTGTAGCTTGAGGTAGCAACAGGCCATGAAAGTTTATGACAAAGGTGTCACAATTCCTGCCCAAAGTGTTAGACGAACGTGCAAGAGTCATTGAAAACTAGGTTTTCAAGTGATTGCATGACAAAACTAAGGAGTATGCTGACTTCTATGGTGCAATTCAGGTGTTAAAGTCCATGTTTCTCACAAGTATACGAAGATAATGCATTAGGAATGCATAATTTCGTAGTGTTATCAGTAGCGAGTACATTACGAGTTGTAATGGGAATTTTGCGAAAATTCCTGAACTCAAAGAAGTTGATGGCCTTTGCAGTGGAAAAGAAGATGAATAACCAATCTATGCGATAGATTGAAGGTGTTTTCATCGTTAGCCAATTGATGGAAGATTATAGTTATCTCTCTTGAATGCATATATCTTGGTGGTAATGCAAAGTCTGGTTGCAAACTAGTATTTTTGTGGCAATGTGATGCCATGAAGGAAGAATTGGATGGCTAATTCTTATCTAGCATAAAGCTTATGATAGTAGGAGAAAGAAGCACAAGTTAGGGGAAACCGATACACTAGGGCCTTGCGTTTGCAAAGAGTTCTTCGTTGATGCTAGATGCGCACAAGGAGTGTGCTTGCACTGGTTTATGAGTGGGATCGGTATGCTTGGACAAGGGTGTCCAAAGACCACGCATTTGATCATAACCACAAGCGGATGTTCTTGTCAGCGCAAATCAACAATTGTTGCTACGAAGTTGATTTTGGAGAAGGGGAAAGACAAGACTAACCGGACGTGCGTGGACGGTAAAAATGAGTTACAAGCTTGCATAAGAATGCGGCATTCTTGCTTCATGGAACGTAGGTAGTGGCGCCTCATTTGCAAGGATTATGACCTTGTGTGCAACTGTCCAAAGCGTTTATCCCGAAGTCATTGAGTGATAAGATTTTCTTTGAGATCTATGGTGATGGTCATAATCACCAAGTTAAGTCCGTTCGGTTGTGCAAAGGTGCACAAGTTTGTGTCAAGATTTGGGTGCTAATTGGCATAGCAGGAATGCAACGGTAGCATGCGCCAAATATGATTTGGGCATGGCCAAGATGCATGATGCGGTTGGAGATGCAAGTTAGGAAAATTGTAGATGCATGGAGAAAGAAGGACAAAGTAGTGGTAATGCATAAAGAATGGCGTGAGGCCATTATTGAAGAAATCTTCATGAAAGCTAAAGCAACATAATGGCATCAGTTTGAAGGAGTATTCAACTAATTTTTAATTATATTGTGCTTCGTTATGGGAGTTGCATAAGAACGTTGATAGTTGGAAGAGTGCATGTGGCAAAGTGAATTCCTACATTGGGGACAGTAGGTGATGTCTCGCTTCCTTTGTTGCTTAGAAGCGAAGTTGAAGTCAGTTTTGAAAGGCTTGTTAGGTCTTACAAGTTGCAATCGGTAAAGCGCAGTATTTGCTCAAGTTTGAGTATACTTTCAGTTTGGGTCGAGTGGACCTTGGTGTTGGAATGAAGTCTCTCTATGTAAGGTAGTAGTGAATGAGGGTATTTGAAGCGAAAGTTCTTTCCTCTTTCATTCAAAGTAAAACTAGTTCGCGTGGAAGATGCTACATAGAATATTAGGCCAAAATATGCAATAGAAGATATTTGAAAGTGAAAGAAGCAAATAGGATTTGGTGGCATAGTCTAGTTTGATGTTGAGAGTTATGTGGAAGTGCGACGGCATATGGTAGCGATAGCATGGAGTAACGCAGCAAGAATGAAGATGTAAGTCCATCAAGTATATGATTTAAGAGTAACTCATAGTTAGGAAGAACATGATGTTGTTTTTCCGCCACATTAAAGCGTAGCATTTTGAAAAAGAAAGTGATGCTTAAAGTGTTGGTTTCAAAGGCGCGTGAAGAGGAGCCCTGTCCAGTGAGGCGGTGTGATGTCACGGGTATCCTAAGTCATGGCTAATGTCATGCATTTCAGTCGAGTTTGCACAAGAGTGTTGCAAAATGATTGAAGAACACTTAGTCTACAGTAAGGCCTATTGAATTGCAAGAGTGCAATGTCAGTCGGAATTGAAGGTAAGCTAAGTTATGCATATCAGGGTGATATGTTAGATGTTTGGGGTGTACACTTAGGCACAAAATGGCTTGGAGAAAATATTTGTGATGCGGATGCAATCGGATGTGGAAAATTGGCTTAGGGTTTAGCTAAAAGAGTATTGTTGAATTTCAAAGGATTTCTGAAAGTGCATACCAACAGATCGCAAGAGCACTTGGGTGTTGATATATGATTTGAAGTGGAGTTGGAACGTATGCGCAAAGTAACAACAAAAGCTCAAGATTAGTAGGATCAATGGCAAGGCAGTAAAGCTAAGTGTTGTTGATGCTATAGCATAGAAGTTGGCTAAGTGCGTTTTGCAAAAGCTAGCAAAGATTACCGAATTTCAGAAAGGGTTCTGAAAGTGCATGCAGCGAAGATGGAGACCGGTATAGAGTTTATACTTGGTTGCGTTCAACGAGGGCGTTGAACGGATTAGGTGCGGGAGGTCTATTACAGGTCATGCAAGTGACGCATAATGATTGAGCGTTACAGTATTGCAGGCCAAGTCAGTTGTAAGGATCCTCAAGCTCATCAACACTATTTGAATGGCCTAGCGATGATCAAGAGACGATTTGTCCGTTAATAACTCAATTAATCAATTATGGAGAATAATTAATAGAAGCTAATCAAACAATAATCTGGAGATGAGACTAGTATCAGTGGATAGATCTCGAAAAGTTAGGCGAAATAGACTTTTCGCACGCGTCATTCGAATACTGGACGAAGAAGATTTTATCAGATTAGTGAGAAGAGAAAAAGAGTCTTTTTGCATTTCAACCGACTTGGCAGCCCTTATCTAAGTTGTTGGGTGCCTTAGTATTTTCCGTCGGCCTTATCTTCAGACCGCTCGAGAAGAATTCATCTCTTCTTTTCTTCTTCCTCTTTCTTCTTGGCAGTGACTAAATGTAACCCACAATCGGGTTAAATACAATCCAGACTAAGTACAACCCTCATAAATATGTAATTAGCTAAATACAACCAACTTACTTTCAACAATTTTTTTAAATACAACCCAAATCATGTTGACCGATTGAGTTTAATATCTTTTCCAATATTTATTTCTTAATATACCTTTAAGTCTAATATTTCTTAATACACCTCTAAATCTAATTTCCTTAATCTCATGATCGGGAGTGAGAAAAAACCACTCTCACCTAAATCTAATCTGCTAACTTCTTTTCATGGAGATGTATACTCACCTAGCTTAAAGAAATTAATTTGAACGATGCATATGCCTAAACACTTCCCAAAATCCTTCTTATGTTCTCCCCAAAAATATAAAAAAAGAAAGAAATAAAACTCCCAAAATCCTTCATCTCGATCACCGAATTCAACAAATTATGATCATATTATTTGTTGTTATCATTCTTTCTTTTGTTTCTTTGCTTGTTGTAGTTAGTCACTTAAAAATTATATGGAAACGAATAAACATATTTGCTTTGTCAATATCAGATCAAAACGTAGATCTAAATTGTGATGAATTTATTACGGAGACATATCATCAATGGGAATTTGATAGGAAACAAATCTTCCCATGGAACTTCATTGTAGGCATAGATCTACAAAAAACTGTTATATTTCGAGATCGACCAAAAATGCCCGACCAAGAAGCAACTACGGTTTGGCCAAGATTTTCTTAAGTTTGATCACTCATGGAATAAGTGTTATGATTAGGGTGAGTTATTTTTAGGTTAGAAATAGGGTTTGACTTGACTTTGGGGTTGTATTTAGTTGTTTTAAAATTTAATAAACAAAAATTCAGAAAGTAAAATCTTGGTTGCATTTAATCAAAGTGTGGGTTGTATTTAGTCACTTCCTTCTTCTTCTTTCTTCTGTTTCTCCTCTTTTCTATCTTTTTCCTCTGCGAGTGATTTGAAAGATTAAATGGAAGATTTGTGATCGTCAGAAGGTAGAGAAGATCATTCAGTAGTCGATGGTGGTGGTGATGGTGTTTGTAATCAATTCTGAAGAGAAGGAGGAACTAAATCAGTAAGAGTAGAATTAGGGTTTCTCTGAGAATTGTATAGAAGTGTAGTTTGTGATGAATAAGATATAATAAGAGATGGGTTTAGTTGATTAGAGGATTTAATTGTTGTTTTGCGTTCGAATCAGAGATGTTCTGATTTGAAAATTTTTAGTAGGGTTTTAAATTGGAGTTTAATTGTGAATGAAGTTGATAAGAATTTCGATGAAGAAGGAGATGGTGTTGAAGTTGATTGAGTTCTGAAGAAGAAGAAATTGACGTTGTTGTTAAATCTAGGTTAGGGTTTCATGGGAATTTTAGAGAAGGATTATAAGATGAAATTGAAGTCCTAAGTGAATGATTAAAGGTTGGGTTTGATGGAATTGAAGACTTTAATTGTTGATTTGAGTTCGAATTATAGAAGTATTGATTTGAGGATTATTCTAGGGTTTTACAGAGAATCAACGATGAGGTTGATTAAGGATGGGTATTTGGGGATTGATTAATTTGAAGTTACAACAGCTGGATTTGATGAAGCTACAGTTCAAGGGAGGCTGATATCTGGGTAAGTCTCTATGTTGCTTAATTACAGTAATTGAAGTTAAATTGTTTGAATTATTAAGTTTATGTGATTTAGAATGAAGCTGGGATTGATAATGGCATAAAATGGATGTGTGGGTAAGCTTCAGTTATGGTTTGTATTAGTGTTGAAATCACGGAGAATAGATGAATGTCTAAGATATTGAGGAAGTGTTTAAATCGAAGTTCGAATCTAGATGTTTGGTTCAATTGGTGTTGTGTATGTTTCTGAGAAAGAAGAAGTGGTCAGTGCTTAGGGAATTGAGGTTATTGAAATGGATAATTGAAGTTGTTATTGGTGTTATTGCACATGAATGGAACTGTTGGTGTTGGTATTCGCGGGTGCAGGGGTGCTGGAGTTGTTGTTGTTGTTGTTGAAGGAGAGCCTTGAATGACTTTAGTTTGGTAGTTGTCTGTGTAGGTAAGATTACAGGGGTGTTAAGTTTGAGATTTAATTGTGGATAAGCTGAAGATGAAATAGTAGTGGTAGATAGAGAATGGAGATAATGTTTGTTTGGATTGAAGATGGTTGTAACTGAGTAGTGTTGAGAAGAATTGGATTTGTGTTTCTTTGAATTGTTATGGTGAAGGGTGAGTTATTTTGGGTGTTGGTTTTGGTAAGTAAAATAAAAGAGAAATGGAATGGAGTTGTGGCTGGTGATGGTGTTGTTGTGTTTTGAATGGCAGTTGAAGTGAAGAACATATATGAAATGTAATGGAGGGTGGCTGGTATTCTTTTGGGAGTGCAGGTTGGGGTTATCGATGGATCTGAGTTAGGTTATGTTAAAGTACATGGAGTTGAGTTACAATGACTGGATGAAAGAACTGTGATTGAATTAGTTGTAGTGAATAAGATGGAGTTGTAATGATAGTTTAAGTTTTGTTGTTGATTCTGTACAGGGAATGACTGAACTGGTGCAAGTCTGGAATCAGGTTGGTAGTGAAACTGAAGTTATTTTGAATAAATGAAATGTATAATGGTTGTATGAAATTTTTTTCTTGAGTTTTAAGCCTGTTAGTCATACTATCAGTTATCGATGATTATGTTCTTAGCTGACTCAGATATCTGACTGAGTCGAATCAGACCTTAACTCAGTTGACTAGACCTAACCAGAGTGTAGATGACTCAGTGTGACCGAGTTATACTTTAACCTTGGACCGTTGACCTGACCTTGAGTCTTTTGACCGTAGACTTGACATAACCCTGACTGACGTTGACTGTTAGTTGACCCTTGACCATCACTTTGACTGTTAGTGACCGTTAGTTGACTTTGGGGGAATTGGGCTTAGGACTAGTTATCCTATTTTGATGATTTGGACCCCTTGTGGTCTGAACTAGATTTTGGTTTATTCTACAAAGTTGTAGATATTCATGAGACTTAGCTAATGGATTATAGAACCAGACTAATTGAATTAGTAAACCTTAGATATGCTAAAGATAGATAATAAAAAGGTGTAGAACCATAAATGGGCTTAGAACCATTAGATAGTTCACTTAGCTTATAACTAGAGAATTGTATGAGCTTATGTTATGAGTCTTATGTGAGCCTTTTGGCTAGATTCTTAGAATTCTTATGTGATTAACAGTTAGTCTTTATTAACAACGATCGATTCAAATGATGAACCAGTGGATCATGGATCTCGAGGTAGGCGTGGCTTGTCATCAAAAGAGGTGGGAATTTACATTTAACTCTTTTGTGATTATTGTTGTTTTCTTTTACAAAAGCTTATGTTTACCAAATTCATGCATTGTCTGATTGTGTATTTCATGCATTGTTTTATTTTAAATTCCGAAAGTACTGGTGATTCTTTTAATCTTTCCATTGCTTGGAAAGGAATTGTAATGCTTTGTTTGTCATTATGAATTGTTTGGGAAATAAGAATTTCCGTCTGAATGCTTGGGAAATAAGAATTCCCATCTATGGTATATAGGATACTGCTCCTTCATTTATACCTACTTACTTTCAGCTTTTATACTTATGAGGTGTGGAATTTGGCACGCAATATTATTATTAGGTGTGGAATTTGGCTCTCAATATTATACATTGTTTGAAGAAGGAGTTAGTTCCATATACATGATTGTTTACCTTTGTGAATCGGTTGTCTTTTAGTGTTTTGGGAAAACATGAATTGTTTTCCAAATCATTCCAATGATTACTTGAAAGTTAAATGTTATCTCTACTGGGCAACCCTTTTAGGGATGATGTGCTCACCCATTCCCACTTTTAGTTTCAGAGACAGATCAGAGTTGCGCAGTGAAAGCTTCGAGGAGTTGAGTCCGTTAGTTGGTTAACTTCTGCTATGTTTATTATGTTGCATATTCTATTTGTAAACCATATGACTATTGGTTATGTATCATTTGAGAGGAGTTCTTGTATATATATATTTCAGAGCGGGGCTAGTTTTTGGGTTAAGTTTTGTAGCAGATTTCTTAATTGAATGCATAAGTTTATGATTTAGATCCTCAGTGCCTATTTATTTAGTTAGTCCAATTTAAAGATAATTCAAAAAGGAAGAGAATGCAAAAAGAATGAGGTCATTCCGAGTTCGGACGAAGAAGTTACGGCCAAAACAAGTTTACCGAACATCGACGTCTACAGACCAGTTTGCAAACGAATTTTCGTGACCTCGAGCAGTATGCAAACGGGTATGCGTACAAAAATCCCTGGATTTTGATTTTAAATGATGGTATGCATACATGGTATGTGTACCATGAAGTCCAATAATCCCGAACTACTATTTTCAAACCTAAACACTTAAGAACCTTAAACACATATCAAGTTAGGTAAAAATGAACGATAATCCCTACAATATTCCACAGCCGCACTCCCCTAAGCACAAGTTCAAAAAGAACTCTCCCCCATTGTATGTCATTCCCGAACGAACAACATGAGCGACCTTACTTTTACGAGAAAAGAAGGATTTTCTTTGGACATAATCAAATCACATGAGAATCATGAATTTGTATCCAAAAATCACAATTGAATTAGCCACAAAAATGATCAATTCAATTGGCCATGCTCAACATAAGAGAACTTACGGAGCAACACAGTATATGCATAAATATGTGGATCAGGGAAAGACCAATACTACGGAAAAAACAAAGATTCATTCTATTTTTTATCACTATTTGCACAATGACATATAATAGACTTAATCTTTGTAAACAAAAGTTTATCCTATCTTCCATCAATAAAGACATAATAGGCTTAACTTTTGTAGTCAAAAGTTCATTCTATCTTTTATCAATACTTTCATATCGACATATAATAGAGATAACTTTTGAACAAATATGGGACAATCAAGGTTCACGGACGTAAACAACATATCCCATAACAATTTTCAATATATGAAATCATAAAGATTAATACTGCAAAAATCATCTTCCAAATAACTTAGAATTTAAATAAATAAATCTAAAAACATTGCAAGATGAAAAATCGTTGGAGATAGCTATGTGTACTCACAATAATTGTTATTCCAAACTATAGTAATCCTTCTTAAAAACAAGAATAAATTATCATAAGAAGTTTCCTAGACATCAAGACAAACTCGTAATGCACATATAAGATGATTTGTCCTTAGAGGGTAGAATCAATCTTTTCGCCCGGATTTACACCAAGAATTGCTACCAAAGGCGTATAAAAAGATTTTCTTAACAAAGAAGAACATACAAAGTCATTAACGACCATGCGCCATAGTTCACATAAAATGATTGTGAACATTCAAGAATTCTATAGCAATACGTACTACTGCCCATTCTTGAACTTCCTTCTTTGTGATTCACCAATATGATTCTTGTAAAAGCTACAAATGAGCTTAGAAGAGGATTACTCCAATAATCCAAGTGCCCAAGTCCAAGAGAAGTAGAACAAGTGCGACGAAACGGAGCAAAACACTCAAAAACAAGAGACAGGACAATGACCAATCTTAACTCATCCAAATTCATGAATTCTCATCTCTAATTTGAAGATAATTAAAAGAGGATGAGAATGCAAAAATAATGAGGTCATTCCGAGTTCGGACGAAGAAGTTACGGCCAAAACAAGTTTACCGAATATCGACGTCTACAGGCCAGTATGCGTACCGGTTTGCAAACGAATTTTCATGACCTCGAGCAGTATGCAAACGGTATGCGTACTAAAATCCCTGGATTTTGATTTTAAATGATGGTATGCATACAGTATGTGTACCATGAAGTCCAATCATCCTAGAACTACTACTTTCAAACCTAAACACTTAAGAACCTTAAACACAGATCAAGTTAGGTAGAAATGAATGATAAGCAAGGTACATGGATCATTATAAGTGCTCTAAGCAAATAAAAACACAAATCTTTCTCAAGTTTATAGACATACCTTTTTAGAGGAATCCAATCGAATTCTACAACCTTACCAAACATAATCTGTGCGCCCTAATTCTCGTGCTTCCCTCACCGTATGCATTAGCGTGTTCCTTGGTGGGGATGCACTTACAACACAATCAAGTTGTGTTGAGGTGAACAATGTCTTGCTCACCACAAGTGACTGAAGCAGAATTTTCCGTAACTATGGAATTTTCACCATTTATTGTTTTTGGCTTATTCTGTTTCACTTTTGGATTATCATGAAAGAGATCGCTTTTAGAACCTTCCACATCCAAATCCAATTTTCCAAAGAACTTTTTAAGTTCCAACAATATGGATACTGCCTTTTCCATAATCATGGAATTTTCTGAAAGATCATTCCTTTTCACACTCAAAGCATCATTGGCTTTCTTTGGTACCCACTTCTGAGTGCGTTTAGGAACAACCAGAACCTTATTCCCATTGTTCTCTTCAATATTTATCGGAAGAGAATTGGATTGACTATTCTTTTGCAAGTTAGTCTTTCTCTAATTGAGAGCATCGGATCTTGTCTTCGTCTTTACGAATTTATCCTTTTGATAACCATTACGATTGTGAAAAGAATTCGTATGATGTTTATAGGCAAATCTAGGTTTATCACACAGCACTTATTCCTTTTCCTAAAGGTTGGATAGTTACAACTTGTAACGTTAAGGGGATTAGTCTTAACATATGATCTTGGTTTCACAACTTCTTGTGATGCCCAAACAAGAACATCATAAAGTTTCTCTTTCCTTATATGGAAATGACATCTCCTTTCCAGGTGACCTTTATTTCCGTAATAGTGGCAAACATAAGGAATGTTCTTACCTCGATCCGTGTGTGCTGTCTTTGGAGGTTGATATACTTTGCTCTTTTAAACCTTAAATGCCGATGAAGGTATTTCACTTTTGCCATCAGTGGAAATATTTTGTTGAGAAGAATCACTAGCCTTGACAAATTTTACCTCTTTGCTAATACTTGGAGCATCTATTCCCTTATAGCCCAATCCTTGTGTATCACGATGATTTTTACTTTCTCCTAGCATAGTGGTTAATTTGCTTGAACTAGTGTTGAACTTTTTCAAGTCATCTTCTAACATCTTGATTTTATCAAGAGCACCAGCTAAATCAGCCTCAAGGCGTTTTTCTCGAGCGAGATAAGCGCTTTCTCTGTCATCAAAACTAATTAGTTGAGAGTTAATCCTTGCTTAAGATTCTGCAAGTTTCTCTTCTAACGAAAAGTAATTTTGATAAAGATTATCACATTCAAGTGACTTCATACGTAGGTTTTCCTCAGAATCCTTGAGGATCGATTCGTTAGAACGATTCGAAACATAAACACATGCGTAACATCTTCTCAAATTCTTGTTTTCTGGACAAAGAGGAATCATAAGAGGTGTGACATGAGAAGTTCTCATCTTCTTCTTTTCCACCGAATCCAATAGCTTAACATACTCTGAGACTTCCCCATCAACATCTCTATCAATATTTGTATCACCTTCATCAGAAAGTTCATCCAACTGTTCTTCTAGGCGTGTTTCCCAGACTTCAACAGGTTTTACATAAAGAGATTTTTAGATACTTACCTAGATGTGACAGTTCTCTCAGGTGAATCCAAGCTTTGAAAATCATCTGGTAATTTATGAACATGTATGTTATTAGAGATAGACTCGTCCATAAAGATCAGATTGCTTCAAACACAGACTTATGAGGTCTTAGCGTGCTTTCCTGCTCTGATACCAATTGAAAATGTGGGGGTACAACAACCACACCCAACAATTTGTTTGGCAATCTGAGAGGACTTACTCCGATATACTTTCTAGAGAATCAACTAGACAGTCAAACTCAATCTAGAGAAAAGTATATACAAGAGTTTATATCTCTATCTCTTAATTAAATATGCAATCATCAAATAGAAATTTACGAGCCCGATTGAATATATGAGAAGTAACTTGAACAATACCAAAGACCAATGTTCAAGGATCAATCAATAACCAAAGGTTGGATTTCCTAATTGATCGATATAACGCACAACCTGTGATAT
>JAJJWW010018359.1:25178-95028 GCA_023531295.1 Papaver armeniacum
AGATAATCTTACTAATGATTCTCGGGGAGTCTAAGAGCAATTCCTAAGGAATGAACAAACTTGGAGTTTGTTCATTTTGCTACCACTATGGAATGAACAAACATGAAAATGGATGTTCAAATCAATATATTTGTTAATTTGAACATCGAGATGGACCACCCATCGCGCTTGGAGGGAAGGACGGGCGAGCTTGGTACCAACGCTGGCGTGTCAACTTCATCCGCGCATCTCGTACAAGAAACGCTGGCGTACAATTCT
Source organism: Papaver armeniacum (assembly GCA_023531295.1). Taxonomy (NCBI): domain Eukaryota; kingdom Viridiplantae; phylum Streptophyta; class Magnoliopsida; order Ranunculales; family Papaveraceae; genus Papaver; species Papaver armeniacum. The sequence continues at coordinate 25,437 of JAJJWW010018359.1, forward strand.
GAAACGCTCATTACTTCTTTAATATTTTAATACAGGTGGAGTAATATGATTTCAGGTGAATTTCCTCTGTTGTGGTTAAAAGCCTCTTCTTAGAGCTTCTGGCCCCACCAAAAAAATGGGCCAATAGAAACCTCTGGATTTTTCACACCACTAATATTTCTTACGAGAGCATCATATATTTACATATTCTCTGCCAAACGAATATCACACCTAGAAAAAAAGACTTGCGTCTCAATCAGCAGAAATAGGAGTTTGTGGTTTCGAAAACTATTTTTTGTACTAACATTTTTCTATGGTGAAATCAGTGGTCATATCCTTTCTTTGTTTTATGGTAGGTTTGGTTCTTGATAGTTCACTACATAAAACTATTTTCAGTATTCAAAAGTGTATGTTTTGTGTTTGCTGTATTTGTGAGAACTCACACTGCAGAACCTCATGTACGTTACTCTAATTATAATACTAACACATAGCCAAATTGAAAATCACTGTGTCAACAGTTGTAATTACGACCTGATCTACCTTTGCGAATGAGTGCCAGTTTCTTACTTTTAATGATGGATGAAGTTACTAGCAAGTACATTATAATTACCTGCAAAGTAGTTTGCAGGTAAATTCTCCTTTCAATAAATGATACAAAAGTTTGACATGGTCGTTTTTGAATTGCACCAAGCACACCCGCAGTTATAAGACCTAAATATTGCTCCCCCACTTCAGGGAAAACTTCACAAGAACGAAATATAACCCCAATGTTTATATCAATTATCCTTCCTTTTGGTATCCGGTCATCTAGCTAATCTTACTTGCAGGAACTTATAAACGTTGTATGATAATGAAGTTCTTGGTATATATTTAATATGCTCGATGTTATTCAAATTCAAGGCAATTAGTTAGTCCATACTCCATAGCTTTACTTTTCATCACATGGTCAATGCAATTAACCTGCTCTGTTATGTTTGTGAATGAACAGTCTCACTGGCTCACAGCTATCTCAATGCTTTGATTTTAATGAAGCCATCTGAAATGGTTGTTGCTGCAAGATTTACTCTATCACTCTAAAATATAATTGTGATTACGCTTCACTAATTGATCCCTACTTCGTATGTTTTGTGTTACTTTATCTATTTTAGTAATTGGGTAAGTTTCAACCGAATTAGGTGCTGGCAGACAAAGAACCACTCTTAGCAGTCTCCAGCGTTGCGATTATTGCAACTTACAAGAATTAAGATGGTCAGAGTAAGTTTGGCAACAATGGTTCGTGTAATCTGTTTCTTTGCCAGAATGCGGACGACTTTCAGGTAATTAGGTGTCGTTCTTACATAAAATGTTCCAGTAAACATCATTGTACGCTAATTAATATACTGCTTGGTATGATATTTTAAAAGATTCAAAATGAAAACCTGTGACACCACTAATATATTGTTATATATATATGTAGAATTTCGAGTTGTGGGCGTACTGCCTCCGATCACCAACTAAAAATGACAGAATTTGCTAAGGTCTCCATGAAACAAGATAGCTGTTCTCATGGTGGATGGCCCACAATTTCAGGTGGACAAAAGAGATAACTAACAAGGCTAGCTTTACTATGATTTTAGAAAGTTAAGCAGGTTAGTCATCAAGCTTTTTTTGAGTTTTAGTACATGTTAGGGAATATAAGAAAAATGGTTCTTAAATTCATTTCATGTCATATTTTGTACAGGGAATGAAATTGGAACGCTTTTAAGCTTCCTGTTATTTCGTGATTATCAAGGATGTTGCCAATGCCTGTCTTATTTCTCTGCAGTTCGCAAGTTTAGAGTGGAGACGACTTCTGTTTGTTGTGTTTGCTGAAGACACGGGTAAAACCTGAATCTCTTTTTAAATGGAGCAACAGTGTCCTATTTACTTACATTTTATCATGCACATAAGTACGTAAATTGTGAAAAAAATGTTTATAGTTGATATGTCTATCTGTTTCAATAAGAATATCGAGTTTTGATGCAATATACTGGGACCTTATACAGTATATCTTAGCAATATTTGTTTGAATCTATTGTGCATTTAACATCATGGATGCTCCCTAACTAAGTAGTTGACTTTACTGTAGGATGCCCCTCCAACCTTCGTACAATGACTTATGAAAGTTACATAGGCTGTCAAAAAGTGTCCGGTATTGGTGCTGGACTTAAATGGTCTTAGGAATACTCAAATAACCTCCCACCAAAGGCGTTCTGGTGGCATCATACTTGTACATCTGATGGAATGGGAGATGCCCTATACAACACATTTGGTATTGGTGTAGGAACGTCGATCTAGGGCAGTTTGAAATTTTAAATAAATTGTTTGCTATTTAGATGCAGTAGTGCTTTGTTTGATTACTGAATGGAAACAAAAGAGAACCAATTCAATGCGAAAAAAATCATTCCAAAAATCCTTCCTTGATGTAAATATTGGAGAACCAACTCGAAGTTAAAAATTCAAAAAGGGAAAAATATCGTTTGGTCCTTTTTTAGGTGGGCCCATGTCTGTTTAATCCTTTGTCAAATGTATATAACTGTTTGGTCCATAATTATTTAAAAATATTAAACTGACAAAAATACCCTTCCGTGTTAATTTTTTTATATATTCTTGTAGCAGTTCATTCCAGAAATGAAGTCCATACAAAAATAAAAAAAACAACAGAAATGAAGTCATATAAAAAACCTAAAAAACCGGACTTCATTCCAGGAATGAAGTCCATACAAAACCTAAAAAAACAGACTTCATTCCCAGGAATGAAGTCCATAAAAACCTAAAAACAGACTTCATTCCAGGAATGAAGTCCATACAAAAACCTAAAAAAATGAGACTTCATTCCAGAATGAAGTCCATACAAAAACAAAAAAAAACAGACTTCATTCCAGGAATGAAGTCCATACAAAAACCTAAAAAAACAGACTTCATTCCAGGAATGAAGTCCATACAAAAACCTAAAAAAAACAGACTTCATTCCAGGAATGAAGTCCATACAAAAAAACTGACTTCATTCCAGGAATGAAGTCCATACAAAACAACATTAGGTAAAAAAACAGACTTCATTCCAGGAATGAAGTCCATACAAAAAAACTGACTTCATTCCTGGAATGAAGTCCATACAAAACAGCAGTAGGTAAAAAAACAGACTTCATTCCAGGAATGAAGTCCATACAAAAAAACTGACTTCATTCCAGGAATGAAGTCCATACAAAACAGCAGTAGGTGAACTCATCTTCATCTTCGTCTTCATCTTCAAAACAGCAGCAGTAGTTCATTTGTTCGATGAAACTTCATCTCCATCTTCAAAACAAAAAGTATTTTTTATCTTCTTCGTCTTTATCTTCTTCGTCTTTTTCTTTTTCTTCTTCTTCGTCTTTTTATTCTTCGTCCTTTTCTTCTTCTTACATCAGCAGAAAAAAAATCAGAAAATCATCTTCTTCAACAACGACAGCAGATGAGTATGATGTAAATCGTTTTCATCATATACAACCACAGCAGCAACAAATAAACATGATTTTCACGTTCGAATCACCATTGTTACAAAGAGCGAGCGGGAAGAAAAAGAAAGAAAAGAAAGTGGAGATGCCATTGTTAGATCTAGCAGGAAGAAAAAACCAAGAAAAAGAGAGAGAAATTCTAGATCTGAAAAATAGAGAGAGAAAGTAAATCTGATAATGATTTATTCTCTCCTACTTTTGACTATATATATGGTCCTTATCCAAAAGGGTATTTCTGCCACTACAGGGGTGACATTTACATCATCCATGACATCAACAGTAGGACCAAATGATAATTTTTAGGACCAAATGATAATTTATATTACCAAATAGGACCAAACAGACAATTGACTGGGTCAAATGGACTAGACTGATACATATATTTTATTTTTAGGACTATATGGTATTTCCTACATTCAAAAAATCACTACTCAATAATGGAAAGTTATAAGGTCGGTGCCGAGTGTTATGTAGTGTAGATAACGTGAGGCATACAGAGGTATTTTCCGAGTTCCATAACATTTCAAAGTTTTTGGATACTGTTGCGAAGTTTTGACATCCCAACTCCCAAGTCATAGGCTGTAATGAAAAGTCGCTATACTAATTATTTCTTAACAAGAGAGAACCCATCACAGAAGGCATCTTGGTTCCTTATGTTCAAGAAAGAATAGCTAATGCAACATTGAAGAGACAAAGTATTTTTTTTGCCCTTTTATTTCTATTGGTCTAATATTAATGAATTTGCTTTAGGCATATGCTGCATATCAGTGCTTTTGGGTGTAGTGAAGGGCTAATGGAAGCTAAAGCTTTGAAATAATTACACCTCTGACAATTGAGTAGTATGCCATGACGCTCATACACATTTAGCTTAATATATCTTTCATGGCAATGCATCTTTGTTAATTAATTTTATTAGTTCCGATTTTCTTTAATTTTTTTAATTGACTATATTATCATTTAAATTTTCAGTAGTTAAATATTTTACTGCCAATTTTTTTTTATTTCATGCTTTGAATTTTAAAACCCTAAATCTTCACCAGCACCGAAACATTTAGGCCCGTGCAACGCACGGGCGTAAAACCTAGTTTAACTGATTTGGGATGATAAATCTGAGCATGTGCGAAGCACGGGCGCACAACTAGTGTGTTATAATATGTGTAAGTGGGGAACATTAATCATTGGTATATGAAAAATATATTTAAATATTTGAGATGGGAGACAGTAATCTTTTTTTTTTTTTTTTAGAAAATGAGAGTTGAAACTCCAAAGTACCTTACAAATTGTGAGAACTGGTGCTTGCTAGCAGACTACCAGTTCTCTCCAATTCCAAAATATTGTTATCCATATTTGGATTTAAAGTTACATTACCATTGTTTTGGTTTCCTACAGGACTTGTAGGTGCAAATAATCCACAGAGCTAGGTGGAACCATCCTGGCTAAGGGCGTACCAAGAAAAGTAAACACTAGAAGCATTGAATCACCCCACCAGGTGTCCGGGCGCGAGGAAAGAGGAACGGGGACAGCTCGAAAAGCCGACATAAGGGAGAAAAGCTCTGATGTGACACCCATCGAGTTCGAAGACAATTAATGCCCTGACAGGGTTGGTGAAGAGATAAGAGAAGCCCGTCCGAAGCAAGACTCGGCCAAGAATCTAAAGGGCGACATCGATCACTTCTACCAAACGAACGACATCGGGTGATGATACCACTCGGCTAGATGATTCACTCAAGAAAAGGAGAGATCGGCGAGGCACCAAGAAGTCGCCCGAGAAGAACATCCAGAAACCTGCACTGTGCTCAACAACGTAATATCGATGTATCACCACCTGCAGCTATAAATAGAGATCGTGCAGGAAGGTAGAGGGAGGATTTTTTGGGGTAGAAGAGAAAAGAAGTAAGAGAACAGTGCTGAGTGTTTTGTGAGCATTGTTGAGCATATTTGATCCTTGTAATCTTGTGTGAAGTAATAAGATCATCCCTTAACCCCCGTGGACGTAGGTAATCATGCCGAACCACGTACATCTTGTGTTCTTCTATGTCTTTTGTTTATTTACTTCTTAGCATAGATCTTTGGATGTAGTAGTAGGATTTTCTACATCTACATTCTGGCGCCGACTAAGGGGATCGTGTAACATCTTTGGATACCTTGAAATCGGTTACCAAAAGAGAGAAATCCAAGCTCCTAAGTCACCATGCGTGTTAGTTGAAGCTAAGGGAGAAACTCTTTTGGTTCAGAGGGTTCATAGGAAGAATTTGTGAAAAGTTTTTGTCCTCGTTTTTAGCCAAACCTTGTTGAGTTTTGAGGTAGGATTGTTTTGCTGGGTTTGACCGCTTCTGTTTTCATTAGAGTCGAGTCGTCAGGGTTAAATCATCAAACTAGTCTGTTTCTCTAAGTCGTCTAAGCAGGTTGTAAGAAGATCAATAAGCTCCCGAAATAACATCTTTTGATGTTGGTAGAAGCTAAAAATGAAATTCCACCTTGCTGACCTTTTTTCTTTTCATCTCTAATGGTTAAAACTGCGGTGTCGCTAGATTTGTTGTTCACCTTCGTTTTTACTTACTAGAATTCACGAAAGGCTCACGGAAACTTGGTTTAAAGGAAAAAATTTGTTTAGTTAACTTCATCGTCTTAACCCCATCAAACAAGAGCCGGGAAATCTCTTACCTTATGAATAAGGGATTCCGGTTGAAGTTTGACTAACTGCGTAAAGATAAGGGTTTTCGTTAAAACTTTTCCGGTCAAAGGTCGCCTTGTCGTCGATCTAAGGTAAAACGTAATGACACCTCAAAAGCTCCCGTATGGATCATCTTTGATGACCGGTAGAAGCTAAGGTGAAACGTTGATTCGTTATTTGGATCTTCTAGTTAGCTAAATCAAAGTGTGACAGTGGTGGAGGCAAGACTAACTTGAAATCATCGAGTTCAGTTTTCCGAAAACTATGGCTAAAAGGAGTTTTAGTGGGCGCTTCATTATCAAGCCTCATCTTGATCCTACACTAAAAGCCTCACAAAGATCGATGAGACGATCGGTACAACAATTGGTAAAGGTTATCGCATCATCAATCAGTAGTCAAGAAAGAAATCTTCCAACTTAGCATACGGATGATTAATGACTTCGGAACATGGAATGTTAGGACAAATAATGATTAATGCGTAGGGAAAGTATCGAAAGCAACGTGTCGAGACAAGATTTCAAAGATTATCCTTTATGGTCAAAACCACTTGACCGTCGTGATCAACACGCCAAAGATAAATGGAAGTGTATTGTGAAAACTTTTTCCACCTTACACCTAGAATCGTTGTACTTCATTCTTAACCTTTTCGAAAGCGGTTCAAGTAAGTGTTGTATGCTTTGCCGACGTAGGTACGAACGGGCAAAGCGAGCCGAGGAACGAGGGCAAGATCAAGGCAATGGCGAGTACCTCCAAGACGAGCGTAATCCTAAGGAACCGAGTCACGGCGGGATCTAGTGTACAAGAAGGACTCACGGATTCCCGACACGAAGATCATCGGCCAAATAACCCGAACGAGCCACAGGCACTAGTCAAAGGCATGACTACTGTCGACGAGGAGGTCGATTTAGGCCGAGATGATGATCTCCCTCCAAGAATGCTGAGGATTATCCCGAGCCAAATGGGGCAAGGGAATAAGGACGACATGATAGATGGAAGAACCGCATCGGATGCGAGGAAGAAGAGGAAGTGCATTTATACAGAAGAACGAGGGCGAGAAAGGCAACCAACAGAGTACCTTCACGACCTAGAGCGAGAAGGTAAGAGACTCAGGCGAGTGCACTTAGCAAGGGGCGACCACAACCGAGACATTCCCCCAGCAGCGGCCGGTCATCCCGTAGCTCCAATCGATCCCCCCGTTATTCCTTCGACAAGGCCTCCGATCGCACCACCCAATGTGACAGGAAACCAAGTCAATGTCCACTCTAGACATGAAAGTACTTGACCCAATGTTACTTGCTATATTGGCAAGCCAAAGAAGGCAAGAAGACCTTATGAGAGAGCCGCAGAGGAGAAACCTAGCTCTAGAACATGAAAACTACCGGCTCCGTAACAGACGGGCGGGTCGAGAGGATCATCGAGCCGAGGCGCTTCTAGCAACCACACCCCATCAAGAAACACCCCACCCCCATCTCCGAGCCGAGAATGCATACCCGACCCTGATCGACCAAGAGAAGGGTATGGGCCAGCCGACGATTCTTCGACCGAGGAAGAGGCAACCAATGGGGGTACGAATGCGACAACCAATCAAAAGATCGAACAACTTGAGAAGATGGTCGAAAACTAACAGAAATAACGAGGACGACAAGCTAGCGTAAGTAATCGGTGAAGCCCGAGAAGACACCATTTACCAAGGAATTGATCGAGCTCCATTCCCGCCCAAGTGTACATTGCCGATTTTCCCATCTAGGTTTGACGGCATTGGTGACGCGGGAGAACACATTAAAATGTACAAAGATGTCCTTGGTAAGTGGAAAAATTATGATGTGGTCATGTGCAAATTCTTCCCAGCAAGCTTGGAGGGCGAGGCAAAGAGATGGTTCTACACCTTGCCCGATGAATCCGTTGGAAGCTATGGAGTCCTGGTGGAAACCTTCCTTGAGACTTACATGCATAACAGTATTGCTCGGCCCAGGGTCAATAAGCTCTTCACACTTGCACGAAGATTAAGGGAACCATTGCATTCTTTAACGGACAAGTGGAGAAAGTTATGCACTGACATCGGAAAGGTGCCGGTCGATCAACAGATATTCGGTTTCGAGAATTCATTGGGGAGAACAGATCCCATTTGGGTAGCAATGTACACTGAGAAACCGAAAACATTAAGAGAAATCCGAAAGATGCAGGAGCACTACATCGCCTTAGAGGAGATTCAGGAAGCAGCACAAGGCATAGGAATACAAGAAGCAAGCGTCACCGTAGAGGCAACCCCACGAGAAGCCCCAAAACGACTTGAGAAAAGACCGAGCACACAACATCATGGGGAAAACAAAAGAGTTTGGGTCGAGAAAGGAAAGAAGCCTCGACACGAACCTAAATCTTACACTCCACTAAACGCACCATTAGAAGAGATATTCAAGGAAGTCGAGAAGAGGAATGACATCCGATATCCTAAGACTCGGGGAATTCAGTTCGACGAAACAAGGAACCACCCAGAGTTTTGCCATTACCACCAGTTTCGAGGCCATTCAACTAATGATTGTCGGGAGGTGAAAGACATCGTCCAACACCTAATCCGAGATGGATATTTACGGCATTTCGTCAAGACATCGCCAACACCTGCTCAACCCGACGTTCCAGTACACCAAATAAGAATCAATCGTGGCACCCAGTTCGCCTGCAACACCATATCGCACTCGGCAACCCAAGGGTTCGATTTGGGAACCGGCATCGCCTCGAGGATTCATAAAAGGGATCGATCGGGCAAGGAAATATTCAGTGTGGCCAAAACCTTGCCCATGGAACCATGGATGATGCAGCCGATCACCTTCTCGGCGAAAGACGTCCCATTAAATGGTCAAGCACATGGGGATCCCTTAGTAGTAACTCTGCTGATCGAGGAATGGGGCGTACGCAAGATATTAATGGACAGCGGCAGCTCAGTCGAAGTCCTGTTCTATGACACTTTCAAGAGGATGGAATTGTCGATGACATCCCGATCCCGTCGACCTATCGAATCTACGGCTTCAACGGTGCGGTGAGGAAGTACCAAAGGGAGAAGTCACCCTCAGAGTCTCGGACGGGGAGGGATTCCTCGACACACTCGCTACCTTTTGCGTGGTCGACGTGGTGTCACCATACGAGGCGATTCTGGGTCGGCCTTGGCTTGCGGGAATCAAGGGAGTCGCCTCGGCCTATCATCAAAGATTGCGGTTCCCATCGTATCGAGGAATAGTGGAGGTGCTAGGTGACCCCCAGGCAGCAAGGCAGTGCGTGCAGATAGACGTCCAACAGAATGAGGAGAGGCGATCGAGGAAACGCCAAGAGAAGAACAAGTCTAAGGAAATAAAGGCGGGAGAAGAGTTGGAAAAGGTGATGTCACAAGCCATCGCTACTTATGAAGCTGGCGAGAAAGAAATCTTATAGCAATCACAGAGCGCGACAATGGGCGAACCAAAGCAAAATTTCTCGGCCTTAGAACCTACTCGACAAATCAATCTCGGGGTACCGAGGAAGAGCCAAAAATAGTAAGAATAGGAACTCTTTTGACAAACGAGCAATCCCAAGAGTTGACAACTCTTTTGAAGGAACACATGGATGTATTCGCCTGGCAAATGCACGATATGGAAGGAATTGACCCAGAAGTCTGCTCACATCACCTAAGGATAAACCCAAAGTTCAAGCCTATCCGACAAAAGATGATAAGAATCGCACCCGAGATGCAAATAGCGGTGGAGGCTGAGTTGAAAAAGCTGCACGAATCATGAATCATTAGGAAAGCCCAATACCCGCAATGGATATCTAACATGGTAATAGTCCCCAAAAGAAATGGAGGTGTTCGAGTCTGCATCGACTTTAGTGACTTAAACAAAGCATGCCCAAAGGATAGCTTCCCACTCCCCAGCATCGATCAGCTTGTAGAATCCATAGTTGGGTATAAGGCGATAACACTCATGGACGGATATTCAGGGTACAATCAAATACCCCTGGCCCCCGAAGATCAAGAGCATACATCCTTCTTCACGCCAAGGGGGTTGTATTGCTACACCAAAATGCCGTTCGGATTGAAAAACGCAGGCGCCACCTATCAAAGGTTGGTGGAAGACATGTTTAAAGATAAAATACACGACACCATTGAGGTATATGTAGATGACATGTTGGTCAAGAGAAGGGTGGCCACCAACCACATCGACGATCTCCGAAACATATTTCAAACCATGAGAAGGTACAAGATGAGGGTAAATCCAGCCAAATGCACTTTCTGGGTCACATCGAGCAAGTTTTTGGGTACATAATCACCGATAAAGGCATCGAAGCCGACCCAGATAAAATCAGAGCCGTCGTGGAAATGCCGTCGCCTGTAACAGTTAAGGACGTGCAACGATTAAATGGAAATTTGGCGGCCTTAGGACGATTCATCTCTCGATCATCTGACAAGTGCAAGGATTTCTTCGGGACATTAAGAAAAGGAGAGAAGTTTAAATGGACTGAGGAGTGTGAAGAAGCATTTCAGAAAATTAAGCAACATCTCGCAAGTCTTCCGGTGTTACAAAGACCAGAGCCCGAGGATATACTAACGCTATATATTGGGGCAACCAGTTATGCCATTAGCGCCGTACTAGTCAAGAACATTGAAGGGGAGGAAAAGCCAGTGTATTTCGTAAGCAAAATCATGAATCCAGCAGAGAGGAACTACACCAGGATCGAGCAACTAATATTAGCGTTGGTATTTGCAACACGAAGCTCGGACGTATTTCCAATCCCACAAGATTCGGGTACTCACGAAGTCATCCATAGAATCGGTACTCGACAATGCAGCCAGGCCGGGACGAGTTTCTAAGTGGAGTGCCCAAATAAAACAATTCGACATTTTTACGAAATGAGAACAAAGAAGAAAAGCAAGCGCAAGAGTCGATTTTTGCGTACTTCCTCTCAAAGCGATGAAGACGAAGTAGAAGACATCCCGGAATGGAGGAAGATCGAGAGGACCCGTCGACCTACTCGAGACATGCAACTGGACACGATGAGAGGTTTTCGTGGATGGGTCGTCCAATAAAGACGGATCCGGGCCTAGGATTGGTCTTCACGACGCCAAAGGGCAAAAAGATGGTACACTCCTTTAGGCTTGAATTTAAAGCGAGTAACAATGTCACGGAATACGAAGCAGTAATACATGCCTTGCGTTTGATAGTGGAGATGGGAATCCAGGAGGTACGGCTCACAAGCGACTCTCAGCTAGTCGTCCGACATATCAGCGGACAGTACGCCATACACGACCCTTTACTATAGAGATATTGGGAACTCACCCAATTCTATATCGGCCAGATACCGAGCATCAAGTTCCAGCATATTTGCAGGAAGGACAATCTCCACTCGGACGCCCTAGCATACATTGCTTCCATGTTGACAGATTCAAGCGTCGAAGGCATCAGAGTTATGAGAGTCGTAATGCCCTCAGTACCTGAGACTATGGACACCGACGCACATGTCGCAGCAACCACTACTGATCAGTATCAGGCCGATGATTGGAGGAAACTGATTCATGAGTATCTCGAATCCGGAAAGTTGTCCAAGGGGCGACCCGAGATCAATAAGATCAAGATCAAAGCGGCCGCGTACGAGCTTCAAGACGGCACTCTATACAGAAAATCGTACCTAGGACCATTACTAAGGTGCCTGAGTAAAGAAGAAGGACACACTATACTCAACGATTGCACTACGGAGCAAAATGGGAAACCACGGCTCGTGTCGTAGCCTAGAAGCACGAGCCAAAACCATGGGATATTTCGGCCATATATGAATGAGGACGCGAGACACATGGCCCTCATCGCAGATGAGTGCCAAAAATTTGGAAAGAAGATACATGCACCGGCAGTGACATTAAACTCGGTTATCAGTCCCTGGCCCTTCGCTAAGTGGGGAATCGATATCGTGGGACCATTGCATGTCGGATCGGGGCAGAGGAAGTATCTTATTGTAGCCACTGACTATTTCACCAAGTGGGTAGAGGCAGCCCCATTGAAACACATACGGGATAAAGACGTTTTCGATTCATCCGGGAACACATCATATGTCGCTTTGGAGTACAAAGAAAGCAATTGTCTCGACAATGGGAAACAACTACAGGGCAAGAACATCGACTTGCTATTCAACACCTACAATATTCGAAAGAGCAAGTCTACACCCCTATACCCCCAAAGTAACGGACAAGCCGAGATCACAAACAAGACCATCACCGATAATATGAAGAAGAAGCTCGACGGGGAATATGGAGAATGGTGCGAAGAACTTTATAACGTTTTGTGGGCATACAGGACAACTCGCAGAGAGGCAACCGGGTTGTCGCCTTTCATGTTAACATACGGGACCGAAGCCATCCTTCCCACAGAAGCAATGATACCTACAACAAGAACTGAAGCATGGAGACGAAACAGCTCAGCTGATCTTATTCTGGATAAATTAGACGATCTAGAAGAAACAAGAGAGATGGCTCTGCAGAAAATGGAAAATTACCAACGAAGAATCCAGCGAGAGTACAACAAACGGGTTTGACCCAGAGAATTTCAACCAGGACAGTTGGTACTAAAGCATCTACCCAGTTATGAACGTGATAAAAAAAGGCGGAAAATTAGCAGCACGATGGGGAGGACCCTACACCATTGTTGAAAAGGTCGGTGAAGGGGCATACAAGATATTAAAACCGGACGGAACACCTGAGCCACGACCATGGAATGCTACGCGACTAAAACTATATCACCCATGAAAACAGGTACGATATATTGTCATTCATTTCCGTGAAATGCCACGAGGGGTTGGAAATGTGGCAAGTGCGTCTAAATGGTCGTTTCGAACCCGGGGCGATGGCATTGTGCAGTGCCGGGGCGACTTACACTAAGACGGACTATTCGAACTCGGGGCGATGTTAGTGTCCAAGTGCCAAGGTAGTCCTAGGGCCCTGGCGGTTGGAAACCAGTGGCCGATTGTCGGGTCATGAGTACTCGACGATCGAGCAGTCAACATTGCTCCCCTTGCAAGTGGCCGAAATCACTTGCCCAAGAAAGTTAATCGATAACTTCTTGGGATATCGATCCCCTAGATATTAGGAAGGACTAACTACCCTGCCACTAGATCTTGAAAGACGGTGATGAGATGCCTCAATCGGGACATGGCATTGGGCCCGATGACCCTCCCTGTTGAGTGTGTTCGACGAAACGACATTTATGATTAACCAACCTACTCATGTTTATAGGCATATACAACTTAGTCGCATAAATAAACCATAAGTTGTCGGCGTAACATAAGTAAGAACAAGAATAACATGCATAACAAGTGTTCGATAACCATAAAAACAACCAAATCGCGACGCAGCGCCCCATTAAAAGGTGTACGAGAAATTAAAGGCGTTCGAACGGATTACAACCCATGACAAAGGGTAAGACAACACGCAGCCGCTACAAAAGACTAGCTTACTCTTTAGAAGGAACCGGCCCCTTTAATCGCTCTCTTAGCGGCAGTATCGGCTCGTTTCTTATCAAGCACCGCATTTACACCTTCTTTGACCTTCGCGACGAGCTCATCGTTAAACTTCGCCTTCTCAGCAGTAAGATCATGTGTATGCCGCGTCGACGCCGCTTCGGCAGTGGCTACCCGCTCGAGTAGTTGAGACTCCCTCCTCTTCAACCGAGTATTCTCCTCTTCCAACGAGGCCACCTTCCTCTCGCTCGGCTGCCAAAACAACAAGAGCAAACCGGTTACATAATGACAAGCATTAAGACAACAACAAGGAAAACACATTATAAGGCACACCACCTTCCAAGAAAGGGGTAACTACTCTAATGGTTTCTTCGACTCGGACAAGTTACACTCGAGAGAAGACATCCGGAAAGAAAGTTCTAGATATCTTTGTTCGTTAAACTCATTAGAGGGGCAAGATTTATGATCACTCCATTCGGCCCTCTGCCGAGAATGGGCTATCTGCAAACCTGATAATTGAGCTCGAACCCACTCCAAGTCCTCAGCAACCTTCTTGGACTCCCTGAGATTCTCAAGGGACTCTTGGCTACACCTCTCGGCAGCGTTCTTCTCCCCCAAGATACGAAGGCGATCTGCGTGCAAGTCTCGAACCTGAAGCCTCAACCGACCATATTGACTCTCTAAGTTATCGACCAACAGTGTTTTATCGGCAGCAATACCTTGGAACCGAGCTAAGCTCGTCCTAAGATTATCAATTTCCTCAGGGACATACTCAAACGTCTCATAACGATGCAGCTGGATCTCGCGGACTCGAGCTCGGCCTCTAGACGATCGATTTTATCATCTTTGTTGACAATCCTTTGTTGTAAATTCGACACATGATCTCGTTCTATATTAAGTTCTCTCTTCAACAAACGATACCTCGTAAAAAGATCGGCCTCCGCACTAGAAGTTTCGGCCAGGAAGGCGATTTAAACTCGTGGATATTGGCACTACAGAATCAATCACGCACACGGGAGATCTAAATAATTACCTTGGGTCTCGGCTAGTCGCTTCTCCAACCCCCGAGATCGCTCACGCTCCTGCTGTAATAAGAGACGGAGATTCTCTCTCTCGGCAACTTCCCTGCGCTGAAGGGCAGCGTTTAACAACGCGCGGTTGACATCCTACAAACACCAACGGCGTTAGCAATGACCCTACAACTCGAATGCATGACCTGATCAAGACAACTCACCAGCAGGTCAAAGGTACCCTTTAGGCCGGCATCATACAGCGAGATCGCCTGGATCTTCTCTTCATCCGACAACGAGGCAAAATCAGGAGAAATGAGATCTCCAAGAGAATTGCACATAGGACCTGAGACAGTAAAGGAGGTGTTGCTCCCTGAATTAGGAACCACAGGAGAAATAGGCTCCAGAAACTCGCCCCCAGAAGCAGTGTTCTTTACTTCCTGAGTACCCAAGTCATCCCCACTAGACCTCTCCAATTGCTTCGGCTCCTCTTCATCATCATCGGCTTCATCTTCCCCATCAAAAAAATCATCATCATCATCCCCATCGACTCGAGATACACAACACCATCGACAAGAACGACTCCTTTACCGATCGGGATCTTGGGCACGCTTTTTTGGGACGAGTAAGTCGCCCTTAGTCTCTTTGCCCTTAATACTAGGCTTCCCACCTACAAGGGTAGACGAAACATCAGAAGTTTTCTGAGGCGACTTCCTCATGAAATGCGATAAAGGCAGCCGATCCTCAAGATCCTCACCATCTCTCGCCGAAGCACCACCGGCTTCATCGATCCTTAGCTTCTGCGCATGAGCCAATGTCAGAACCATTCAAGGCAACAAATAGGGGCAAGTACATGTACTACAAAGAAGGAGTAGTATATTTGTTACCTTCCCTGTTTCCTCCTTGGCCCCTGCACCAAGTAACCCATATCCCTTTTGCGAGGAATGAGGGAATCAGAAGGAACGCTCGGGAGCTTGGACTGAAAACACACAGAAATTGAAACATCGCCCTATCAGTTACCGCGGCCGATCAAATAAATCTGAAGCCAAGAAACATACTCACCCGATCGATATTGACCACCCCGAAGGGATAAGGCTCGGACGGAGAAGGAAAATTGCCGCTCAGAAGGGGACCAGAGACAACCATAGGAACTCGGTCCCAAGCCGCATCACTAGTATGACGGGCATGTTTGTTGGAACTCTTCCCCTCGGGATCCTCGTCCAGTAAAACCTTCTTGACACCCTCAGGGAGAGTTTTATGACGATGTGGGCTAAGAAACCAAAGAAGATCACCATTGGTGGCAGTCCCACTTCGATAATTATCGGAAAAACTGGCAGGAGTATAGTCGCTCGCCTGGGAAGGATCGTAGGTGGACCAGGTGGTGGGAGCACACTCGCCTCGACTGCGCCTCTCCCACTCGGATAAAATACGAAAGGTATTGTCGTTCCATTGAGCCAAGGCACGGGAAGGGCGAATCTTAGAAAGAGCCTCGTACCAAAACGGACGGCTGGGATCGTACAAAGGAAAGCGTAGCCCGAGCTCTAGCTGACCCCTGGTGACAATGGTCGCCTCGGCCGAGTGTGGAAACTTCAGAACATCATGCTTCTTCAAAACGCCTCTTTGGCCCGACAAGAGCCTGACGTCATAGCCATGGAGGTCGAACTCATTCTTCAATTGTTGGATAAATAGCTCATCCGACAAGTCTTTAGCAGTTCTCTTGTCAGCCCTACATAAAAACAAAGAAAGATTATCAGGAAAGATGGAATCCAAAGCGCGATAATCATGCCTAGAAGGGCTCTCCATAACAAACAAAGAATCGAGCGGCACGCCGTCTTCTTCAGAAAACACATAGCTCACGCACTTTTTTTCCACCATGGAAGGGGTTGAAGACGCCATGAAAGCTGGTAGACAGGAGGAGTAAAAGTACAACCGGAATCGGAAATTACAGCGACAACGGAGATGGGGAAGATTCAGGACAAAGAAGAAAAGGGGAAGTAAATCTGCGAAGAAGATAGCTAATGGCAAGGAAAGAAGCAGAGGAGAACGGAGAGAGAGGAGAGAAAATGGCTAAGGGAAAGTAAAGAGTGAATGAAGTTTAAATACCAGACTTATAAACCTCACCTGTGGTAACCGACGTGGAAGGTAAACCGGTCGCATCAAGTGAAGAAAGTGGGGAACAGCATGGCGCAAAACCCGGCATGACCGAGGACGTGGGAAGACGAGGCAGTTTCTTCCCCACGTGTCGATCACACGAGTAGAAGAAGGGGCATAAATGTAGGTGCAAATAATCCACAGAGCTAGGTGGAACCATCCTGGCTAAGGGCGCACCAAGAAAAGTAAACACTAGAAGCATTGAATCACCCCACCGTGTCCGGGGTGCGAGGAAAGAGGAACGCGGACAAAGCTCGAAAAGCCGACATAAGGGAGAAAAGCTCTGATGTGACACCCATCGAGTTCGAAGACAATTAATGCCCCGACGAGGTTGGTGAAGAGATAAGAGAAGCTCGTCCGAAGCAAGACTCGGCCAAGAATCTAAAGGGCGACATCGATCACTTCTACCAAACGAACGACATCGGGTGATGATACCACTCGGCTAGATGATTCGGCTCAAGAAAAGGAGAGATCGACCGAGGCACCAAACAAGTCGCCCGAGAAGAACATCCAGAAGTCGCACTGTGCTCAACACCGTAATATCGATGTATCACCACCTGCAGCCTATAAATAGAGATCGCAGGGAAGGTAGAGGGAGGATTTTTGGGGTAGAAGAGAAAAGAAGTAAGAGAAAAAGGCTTGAGTGTTTTGTGAGCATTGTTGAGCATATTTGATCCTTGTAATCTTGTGTGAAGTAATAAGATCATCCCTTAACCCCGTGGACGTAGGTAATCATGTCGAACCACGTACATCTTGTGTGCTTCTATGTCTTTTGTTTATTTACTTCTTAGCATAGATCTTTGGATGTAGTAGTAGGATTTTCTACATCTACAGGATCTGGTAATAAAATTGTCTGACAACATAATAAATAATCCATTGATAGAGTTTTGGTCTCAACTCCTATTTGTATCATAGTTTGTGCTTAGCATAGCTAGGTTAACTGCCAGCTTGTTTTCCCTGTCACTGATTGTGCTCCATGTACCTACTTCAAATACATCCTTTCCACCATTGTTTAGAGTGAATCTGGGAGATAGTAATCATTGATTTGAGAAATTATAAAATTAAATAATATAAAAGTTAATATTATATCCTGGCGAGATTGGGGTATACCCAATAAGACAAAATCTGGTCATTATGAAGTAAAACCAAGCCACCCCTTAACTTTGTATTTTCAAAATGGCTAATATGCCCTTGTTTAATTAACACTAAAAACTGATTAGGTTAATTAATTGAGTTTAAATTAAAATTTTGAAAATGAAAATCCAGTAGATTAAACCTTTAATCCGTCTTATGAGTTCGATTTCGATCAAAAAATTTGGTTTTCAAAAATGTCAAAGGTCGGCAAGATATACGTTTGAATAAGGTGCCGACTATAATATAGCCGGCATGGTCTTTGTTTGAATAAAATGCCGACCAATTTTAGCCGGCATGGTCCTTGGATGAAGAAAACGCCGCCCGTTTTGTGGCCGGAAGGGTTTTTGAATGAACATTATGCAGACTTTCTTACAGTCGGCATGTAAATATTTCCTATAACGCCGGCTATAATATAGTCCGCATGCATATAATTTATGACAGCGCCGGCGTATGTGTAGCTGGCATGTTAAGGATTTATAACCCTGCCGACATTTACATATACCAAACAGAAAACAGAATATCGGAAGATCTAATTCACTTTATTCATGCAATTTTGGTTACTACATTGATTGAAACATAAAGCCTAACTCCTTGTCGACGGAGGGTTTACATAGAGGTCTACCCACAAAACCTATACAAAAACTTCTAAAGCCATCAATCTTCCTCATCCGAAGACGATACAACATCCAAGTATTAGGGTTATCCTTCGGGATTCTTTCGCCAAGAAGTGATAGCTTGCATCGAAAGCGAATGCTTCCCCTTTTCCTCCAAGTAGCGCGCTTTCACGACTTCATGCTACAAAAACACAAAAACAAACTTACATTTGTTAGTGGTGTTTCATTGGAAGATAAAACAACATGGGTTGCGTAAAAAAAAAACCACAAAATTGCTTACAAATTCTGCAATGGACAAGGTGAAGGGGCGAGTGTTAAAAATCCGAGGTTGGAGAGCCAAAAAAGCAAGTATCGCATTTCGATTCCTAGGTGCCTAGCGTGGACTTGTTGAATACTTCTTGAATTAGGATTACCAAACTCGCCGCTAAATTTGTTGTGTACCCTAGCCCAAAAGGTTGTGGAATCCTCCTTTCGGAGGATTGATGTCTAAGTCGATTTTCCGCATACCATGCTTTGGTGATTGCCAAATCTTCATTTGAATCAAATGAAGTCATTGTTTTTTAGCTATTGGGTGAGTTTGATGGATTGTATGATGATATGAGCTTTGGATAGTATATGGAACTATTTGTATGTTGTTTTGTAGAGAGAAGTAGTGTATTTATAGGACTGTACCCAAATTTGGCCGTTATAGTGCCCAAGTACAAGTCAATCAATGAAATTGTACTTGTCAAAAATTTGAATTTTGGAATTTGCCGGCGAGATTGTTTTTTCTCAGTATGCCGACTACCCAGGGCCGGCATGGTGAGAAGTGTATAACTATGTCGGCGTTATGATGGTTTTGGCATCAGTAAATCATTTTCTTCTGTCAATACGCCAGCAATGTATTTTGAAATTTGACTGCCGGCGTATTGACATGTCCCATAAACCTTAAAAAACCGTTTGTCCAACCATTAACCTTAACATTTGTCCAACCCAACATAAAGAAATAAACTAGGAAACGATTCATTCACCACGAGCACGACCACGGCCCCGTTTAGGAACACCAGCACTACTACTACCTTCACCACCACGACCACTACGAGCCCTCTTTTTGTCAGCATTCATCTTGGCTTGTGCTTCCCTCAGGGCCTTTTCTTCCTCTTTAATTCAAAGATCAGCTTGCTTGAACATTTCATATGCATCCTCATTGTCAAGATTGCTAGCATAGTGAATGTGCTTGGTTTGCTCTTCAATCGACAAAGGCTCTCCTCTTTCTCTCGCGCAACACAACAGCTTCACAAAGGTCTTCAAATGCCCCTTCTATTTTCAGTTAAACAACAAACAATTGATAGAATTATTCGATAATGTAATCTTAAAGCAGTAAGAGCTACCCCAAAATACTTACAAGGAAGTTAGGAATTGTTGCTGAGTCATTCGATGCCATCTTTCTCTTACGAGCCAATTGTTCACCAGTCATTTCCCTAATCACAATAGGACGAGCCCAACCCAAGTACCACAACATGTATCTCTCCTGAGCTTCATGACCTACGGTCACCTCGTCCAAAAGACTCGTATCGACTTTACGGTCAAGTCTTCCATTCCAATGTCCTAGAGCTGGGGGGTGGAGCGTAAGCGACGATAATAGTTTTTTGGGATGTGCTGCAGTCCTCCCTTAACACTTTAAAGAACGGCTCAAGATCGAAATGGGGTTTTTCTTAGTGATAACCCTTTTCTTCTTCCCGGTTGCACTAGTACTTGCAGCTTGGGTTTGTTCCCCAACTTCTTCTTCTTCTTCTTGTTCCTCTGCCTTTTCAACAATTTCATCCTGAATATCCTTACCTTGATCTCCATTACCATTACCATCATCATCATCATCATCATCATCATTACCTCCTCCAACATTAGGCATGACTTGATCACCATCATCATCATCATTGTTACCTCCTCCAAGAAATCGGGATTTCTTTCATCGCCATCATCATCGTCACCTCTTCTACCACATGGAATTGTTTGGTCTTCATCTGGAGTCTCGTCTGAATCACTGGGTTCCGATGGTGGTTGAGAATAATTCTGTATACGGATCTTTGTCGTTCCCGCCACAACGTATGCCCCTCGATGTCTTGAAGTCAAGAGTTCTTCACCAACACGAGGAGGTCTTGAAGGAGGACTAAGAGCTTTCAGAGCTTTCTTGTTTGCCTTTTGCAACCTGAACAAGAACAATTAAGAAAAAAATCTATAAGTCGGAAGGCTCAACATATATAACCATTCCAGCGGAATAATGTCGGAAGGGTCGATATCTAAACAGCAAGCCGGCTAAACAAGGGTCGGGAGGGTTTTATTCCAATAACCTGCCGGTTTTTAACAACTATGACTAGGTTTTCAACTACAAAAGTCGGCAACGTCTATAATAAAAACAACACCGGCTAACATAACGCCGGCGTGGTATTATTTACATACCATTCCGACCTTTATAATTCAAGGCATCAGGAGACGCTAAAAACTGAAATCCCGCCGGCAAGTTAAAAGTTTATAACCGACCGGCTTAAAAAAAAAAAAAAGCGCCGACAAGATTATACGTTGAATAACTTCCCGACCCTGTGAAAGCAGTTACAAAAACTAAACCGTCGGCAAGATATTCAACCAACGAGCATCCCGGTGGAACACTAAATATGAAATCTCGGCAGGGTCGTGAAACAAACACCTTGTCGGCGAAATAACTGCAAATTGAAAGATTCGATTTTTCTGACCTAATTGGACATGCAAACATGAAATCGAAGTACTAGAGTGAGTTTAAGTAGGCCCTTACTTTCTTAATCGCACCATTTCTTCGTTTTGAGCGGGTTCAATCTCTTCTTCTTCGACGGTTTTTTTCTTCTCTTTTTGTTGAACTAATTTTGCAATTCCAGGGTTGTATTGATCATACGAGTTCCCTTACGCTGTGGTGGTTCCATTGATGAAGATTACTCGGAGTTTACGAATCGACGATGTTAACGAATTAATCGACGAGTTTTGGTGGTGGTGGTGGGGAGGAGCCGGTGTGGTTATGGAAGAGAAGAAGGAAGATGAAATGAAAATAAAAAACTGATTAGGGTAATAGAATTATAAAGGGCAAGGGTAGTATTGTAACTTCAACCATATTTGACCTCCCCTTAGTAAGGGCACATGTCCACAATTAATCTGGGTATACCCCAATCTCGCCAGGTATTATATCCAATAGAATAATGTTTACTCGTGTACTTGTTTAAAAGTAAGATGAACTTCGCGAGAGATTCAACAACGCGTGTAATGGTTGCTCGCTAACTTCTTTTCCCATAGTAGAAAAGTGTTTGGCCATCCAAGTGGCTCAACCAAAAAATTTATTTGGCCATTAGCATAAGAACTGCCCTAAGTAAACAGGTAAATAGGTTTATAGATTTTGTTGTCTGCAGTCAATGCGATCAAGGGAATTTTTATGGTTCAAATGTTAAATAACAATTACCAAAAATTACCGCAATCATTGTATTATTGTACCATTAAAAACCAAAGGTAACAATTCAGTCATACGAGTAACCGATGAACTATCTGCAACTGAAAAAACCAATCGGCATGCGACCGATTACTACTGTATCTCACAAAGTTGCCATCGATAGTATCTAAGGAGAAAAGGCCCGTTCAAAAATCAGAATCCGTAGGATTTTTGAGATGTTCGAGACTAGTTGAGCCATCAAACCGGGCCCAGTTACATTTTGCAATCAAGGATTCATCTTCTGCGGAAGGGAAATCAAGGACTTCTGTCAACTCTGCATTAGTTGATTGGCAGTCTTTTTCATCACCAACACCAACTTGTTCTTTGTCAGGTTTGTTATGTTCATCAGACATCCTCCTTTTCGTCTTCGTTGTTGCTTCTTGTTGGGTAGTGCATTTACTTGGTTCTTCCTTCTTCTGATTCTGGGTTATGGCCTATATAGAATATAAGTAAAATGCAAAGTATAAAAACAGGAGTGGGAACAAATATTATAGAACATTGAAAGTGGAATATTTGACAAAAAAGTTACGGGAAAAGAATAATTACTTCAGATTTGTTGTTTTCTTCAGTTGCAACTTCGAGGTCATTAGCGTTACTTTTGCTATCGGCTGCTGCTCTTTTGACGTTGTTGTTGCTCTTGAACACTTGCCGAAGGCCTTCTTTGGCAGTTGTTATCGCTTTATCAATTGGCACATCCTATAAAGAAAAAGATTGAACAATTATACCAAAATTTGCAATCCAATATCAAACAACATAAAAAGTCTCATTGAATCCATTCTTACGAGTTCAGCTGTCCAAAGGTGTCCGTGAGACCATTTTAATGGTATTGCATCTGAAGTTGAGACCATTTTAATGGTATTGTTTCTTCTATTCAAACTCATAGTCAAAACCATAATCTATGAGGAAGTCGCGCGAAAGTGATTCACCAAAGTGAATTATTGACAAACGCTCTAATTCTTCATCTGTCCACTGACTCAAGTCTACAATAGTTGATTGGCAGTCTTTATCATCACCAACACCAACTTGTTCTTTGTCAAGTTTACCTGGTTCTTCCTTCTTCTGATTCTGGGTTATGGCCTATATAGGATACAAGAAAAGCAACATGAGAGGGAGGGCAAAAAACATAGAACTAAGAATGTGGATTGACCTTTTGACATACCTCAGGAAAAACAAAAAAAGTTACAGGGAAAGAATTATTACCTCAGACTTGTTGTTGTCTTTAGTTGCAGCTTCGGCTCCATTAGCGTTACTTTTGCTCTCAGCTGCTGCTCTTTTGACATTGTTGCTGCTGTTGAACACTGGCAGAAGACCTTCTTTGACAATTACAAAATGCAATTGATCGAGGTACAGGAACAGGCTCAGCTGCTTTACGTTCAAGCAAAGTATCCTCATCTCTCAAGCTTGCCGAATTCTTATCTGTTGCAAAGCTGCCAGTACTAGTCACACCATCCCCTGCAACATTTTGTCTTCTTCTGGCTGGCTCATTTCTACAACACTACTGATTGGATAAGCGATGGGTTCCTTCGTGTTTGAGTCGGCCAGTGGCTCTTCTTCAGTGATCAGATGCAGCCCTACAGTGTTTCAGTCTCTGTTAGGGCCAGGTTGCCATATAACCTTTCCTATTGGATCTTTGAGTATGAACTTAATGTGGAATGTCTTACTAATAGGCAAATCCTACAAAAAAGGTTGAACAATATTATATCAAAATTTGCTATACAATATCAATTTACATATAAACAAGAACATATGTTAGTCTCATTGAATCCATTCTTACAAGTTCAGTTGTCCAGAAGTGTCCTTGAGACTATTTTAATGGTATTGCACTTAAAGGATCCCAATCACCAAAGATCGGATCATCGCCAACAACGAGAAATTCTTGACCAAACTGACACATCTTAATCAATTGGACTTTCACTTGAACCGTCTTCAATTGAACTGGATACATATTAGAATTGGTCATAATCAATGCAGATAATGATGATAGCTTGAGTAACAGAACCAGAAGAATGAAATACTAAGATTAACTTACGCCCTTGAGATGGAATTTCAGTTTTTCCAGCATTACTCTGCAATTTGCATAAATACTAATGAATCAGTTAAAACAACAACAGATCCGATTTCTTGATTCATGAACCCATTTTATAGTGAAACAAGATTCTACGAATCTAATTTGAAAGAAACTAAACTGTGATGATAATCAATAGATGTAGGAGTAGATTCTACACAGAAATTGAAACACAAATTACAAGAAATTAACGATCAATCAAAGTTTCTCAGAATGAAAAAAAAAACGTAATGAATAAGCATTAAGATGAAAATAAAACAAGAAATGTAGCGGAAAATTCACAAGAAATCAAACGATAAATCAATCTAAAATCCGCAAAGAAAAAACCCCAGAAACTATAAAATAACCAAGAAAATGAGTAAATTACCTCTGATAAGAAGATTTGCAAGAATAAGAACTCATCATTAGGGTTTCCATTTTCAAACAATCTTCAGGTTTCTGAAACAAATTTTTTTCTTTCGGGATTTTTCTTTTTTAGTAGAAAGAGAGAAAATAAAGAATGGTGATTTTTGACGAGAAAGGAAACTGAACCAAACAATCACTTTATTCATTTATCTACAAATCGGAATTTACATTCTTGCCCATAGAACAACTAAAATTCACAATTTCGACCAGTAAAAAACTCTAACAGTAAAAAACTTGAAACATACTAAAACTAAAAGCTAATAAAATTTTGATCGTCTTCTTCACTGGACAACCATATGTCTTCATAGCCCCCTAACTGATTACAAGCGTCATTAACAACAGCATCGGTTTCAATATCTGCGTCAGAGACCATTCATCAAATTCTGCACTTCTTAATCTTGTGTTACAGCTCCTTAAGGATCTTAATGCAGCCACTTTGGGCTCATTTCCTTTACATGTTGGCAATGCTTTTTTCTCATTCAAGCCTTTCTTTCTGAAAAACCTTGTCCTCACGGCAGTAGACGATCCAGTAGTCGGTACAAATTGTATATCATTCTCAAACAAGAAAATCTCAAGACTGGGCAAAGTTCTGCCGAGGAGTAAGATATTATGAAAAACTAGAAACTTGTTGTCAATCAGAAAGCGATAGATTTCTGTTTGTGGAGTTACCTCACAGTCAAACCCTACAGCACTTGTTTTTGATTCTTGGTGGGTTTTTTTAAGCCAGTCGATGCATAAACCGTAGTTTTGAGTGTAAAGAACATTAGCTTGAGAGAATGGCCAGATGGAAGAACTGAATCCGAGACTGACTCGCCTAGATGAACCATTGTCAAATTGAGAATCCTCTATGTTTTCTATCTCCAAAGAATTTAACGACGACGACATGATCGTTTCTTCTTACTCGGTTTCTTGCTTTTCTTGATTCTTGCTCTTACTCACTCTCTTTTTGATATTAAATCTTTACTGCTACACTACTAGTGTGATTCCCTTTTTTTTTGTTTACAAAATTCTCTCAAGTCTCGTAAAAGTCACTATTTGTAGACGGCAAATATAGATATTGTGGGGACCGGGTCTGTGTACGCCGTACACGTGTGACCATCTTATTAATCTGAGTCGTGGACTCGGTGTGCAAATGCGTATACAATGGGAATCGGGAGAGAATCTAAGGGTTCAGCGCCCCATTAGTCCCCAGCCCGCGTAGCATTTTGTTTATGGCTCCGTAACGTGACCATTTAGTTTTTTTCGTTTTTCATTTTTACCAAAAAAAAAAAAAAAAAAAAAAATTAATTACATTTTATAGGTTCAGAAAAATTAGATTATACATTTTCTGGGTAATAATTTACCAGAATAATTTACCAAGAATAATTTGTCGTCAAATAGATTTGCTATGCAAGATTTTAGGTTAAACCACAGGTGAAACCAAAGGCAGAAGGAAAATTTGTTGTTTGGTCCTAGGCCCAAATAATTAGTTATAGCAGGGTCCAACCAGAGAATAATCTTAGCTTAGGGTCCATAGTTGTTTAAAATATACTCCCTCCGTCCCACTATTAGATGACCTAGTTGAAGTTGTGGGAATTATATAATTACCCTTACTCTTGACTGACCTTCACAACTACCCTTGACACCAATAATAATACCCCTCCGGTTCTGGAATGAATTATTAATTCCGGATTCACCTTCCCCACATTTATTTCATTGTATCCATACGTACTTCCCCTCCTTCTTCTTCTTCTTTTTCATTTCTAATTAGCAGGGAACCATCCATCTCCATCGCTCCACCACCACCACCAGCATCTCCATCGTCACCACCTCTGCAAATACTCTCACATTCGCCGCCGACAATCGAGAAGTATCAGTAACATATGAAACATTCTTCTTATTCTGTAATTGATTTTTAAAATCAGATCCAAAGAAATCCAGATCTGATTTTTTAGGTTTTGGAATCAAGTTTTGAGCAAAGTCTGCAAACGATTGGTGGTATTTGTTGGCATTGAAGATGGTGATATGATTCGATTTGATTAAGAAAAGGGTATCTCGAGAACTTCTACGATAAATTGATTGAAACAGTGTAGATGATGGGTTTAATAGGGGATTGAGTTTAAGAAGATAAAATTCAGTTGAAGAAAATGATACGGGATTGAACTTGTTACAGCCTTGGATGGTTGATTTTCGAAGGAATTGGAGATGCGTCTGATAGGTGATTGCTCAAGATTTTGAGAAGAATCAAAATAGAAAGAAGAAGGCAGGATGGGTATTGTTGTGGTGTGAGTAATTGAAGATTGAAGTAAAACTAGAAAAACAAATCGTAACCAAAACTGATACACAGAGATGCAGGCGAGGTCAATTGAATTTCGAGATGGTTATGTTGTGTGAATCAATGTGATATGTTGGAGATGATGAACCTGTTTTTGCTGAGAAGTAATGGGATATCCCAAAGGTGCATGACTCCATATCTCTATGATTTGTTGATTCCAAGTTTTAGTTTTCAAACCATAACTACATGTATGATTTAACATGTATAAACGGAATCAACTATTGTTATTGATGCCATTTTTTATGGATCAACTATTGTTGTTGATTCCATTTATGCCATAAATGGTTAGGGTAGTTATTGATGCTAAGTTTTATAATGCAACTGGCATTGGTGGTCTGGTATTGCAGGATATGGAGTTGAAGTCATAAACCGGGTGGTCTTTGAGATAATGAAATTGAGTTAGCGGCGGGAGTTTGAATAGAGATTGATTTTGTTGGTGGTTTGCGGTTGAGCGGGGAATGCATAAATGGGTTGTAGAAAAGATGTATGGGATATCCCAAAGGTGCGTGACTCCATATCTCTATGATTTGTTGATTCCAAGTTTTAGTTTTCAAACCATAACTACATGTATGATTTAACAATTTCATTTGCTTGAATAGTGTGAGTTGAATTGCAGAAACATTGAGGTAGTTATTTTTTGACGAACTTGTGGTGTAATGGTAACACACCTGACTCCACGTCAGAAGATGCGTGTTCGATTCACGTCAGGTTCATAATTTTAGTACATAAATGTTTATGTTGGTTTCATTTAGATTGTCTTGATTGGAAATCTTTTGTATTTCAGTATATATATATCAATTAGAGGCTGTTTCTAAAATGTGTTTCCATACAATGGCTGTTATTTTATATCTCTCACCAAGATACACAAATATTTGTGTATCAACAATAGAAATTGACCTTAGTTTAGGGAGTCAACAACCAGTGTTTGTGTATCAACAATGGAAAAATGGAATCAACAACCAGTGTTTGTGTATCAACAATGGAAAAATGGAATCAACAACCAATGTTTGTGTATCAACAATGGAAAAATGGAATCAACAACCAATATTTGTGTATCAACAATAGAAATTGATCTTTGTGTAAGGAGTCAACAACCAATGTTTGTGTATCAACAATGGAAAAATGGAATCAACAACCAATATTTGTGTATCAACAATAGAAATTGACCTTAGTTTTAGGAATCAACAACCAAATTTGACAAATATTTTTGAACTTTTGATTTTTTGGATCAACTTCAGTTGTTGACACCTAAGATTGACGGCGGCGGTGGCGGTGGTGGTGGTGTGTGGCGGGGGTGGTATGTGGCGGCGGCGGCAGCGTATGGCGGTGGTGGTGGCGGCGGCGGTGGTGGTTGTATTTAGTAAGTGGTGGCGGTGGTGGAGGTGATGGAATATTATTTGGTGGTTGTATTTAGTAAGTGGTGGTGGAGTGGTGGTGGTGGCGGTGGTGGTGGTGGCGGCGGATTGGTGGTGGTGGCGGCGGTGCATTTGGCGGTGGTGAAATGAAATAATAGAAAAATCTATTTTTTAATGGATAAGATTTTTAAATGTAAAATAATATTGTAAGTGAGGGTATTAAGGTAATCTATTTTTTAATGGATAAGGTATTTAAATGATAGGGTTATTTGTATTGTTTTATAAGGGTATATTTGTTGGGTGTCAAAACTAGGGGCATTTAATAAATATACCCGTTGAAGTTTGCAGAATTCTTAGGGCAAGGAATGGGTATTTTTAAGTATTTTTTACAATTATACCTTTATGGATAGTAATTTGTAAAATTTAGAAATGATTTATCTATCAAACTATACCATGGATTTTCGTAAACGTTGTATCGTTAGAAAGCATTTTAAAACACCTACGTAACGGGTATAAACATGGATATCAAATTATATACATTTCTTATACTAACGATAATTAATCAAAAGGATAATTTTAGAAATATTCCCTTGTTTAATGAAATAGGTCAACTAATGGTGGGACAAAATTTTAAACTAAGTAGGTCATCTAATAATGGGACGGAGGGAGTAGAAAATATATATTTAGCCCCTGGTGTCGAGCGTGTGAATAGACCATGGTCTATCTTTCTTCCACGATCTACCTCAAACAAACAAATTTATTAGAGCTTTCTGAGACCGAAAACCCACTTAAATCAAAACAACAATCACAAAAAAGAAGAAGAAGAAGAAGAAGAAGAAGAAACAAAACAAAAAATTCAGAAACTCATCGAATCAATTACCCATATTTCTAATTTCAAGAAGTAAACAAGGAATCTAAATATAGATTTACTGAATTATCAAAAGAAAAAGCATCAAAAATGGCGGATACTTGAAGAAACAAAAGGATATCAGAGAAAGAAGTAATTGAAGAATCTCAAAAACATATTAGATGACCTAGATGTCGTAAATTATATATGCATTTATTTCAATTCTATTTTCTATTTTGTGTTTGACTTTATAATTATTGTTTTCTTTGGATTTATGATCCAACAGTACATATTTGTTGTACCGAAAAAAAACCTAGGTTATGCGTTTTTGACAAAGTTCAACCATACATAATTGTTTCTTTTTTGATGAAAACAACCACACATATTTGATGTACTTAAAAGAAAGAAACCTAGATTATCAATTATCAAAGTACATATTGGGTATACCGAAAAATAATTAGCTTGATTTAGACATTACAGATTGTCAGTACATAATGGTTGTACTGAAAAATAGTTTCTTTACTGTGTGACAAGAGAAGATGACAAAAGACCATGCCCAGGTGGTAATGGTACTGGCGTTGTCCTGTTATACAAAATAATTGATACCAATCTCTTTTGTATGTGAGCAAAACTAGTAATAAACCGGCAAGCCAGTACCAAAGTCACCTATCTAGCTCGATAAATTAATTTTTGGACACTCTTAAAGCTGATCTTGTTGACCTCCTTGTAAAGAGTTACTCAAATTAGATGCTTATTACTACGGCATACATGGTGTAATAGGTGCTTGCAGTTTAACCGAGTAAAGGTGCCGAGTACCGGATAATTATGGAAGAAGAGGTGTTGGATACTAGCAGTGTATATCGTTTGTACTGCTTTAGTTTCAGTGTGTATTAGTTGTACTGTAAAGAAAAATTACAATGTATATTGGTTGTACTAACAAAACACAGTTAAAACTGAATCAATTTACACCTGAGGATTGTTGATGCAACTTCATGGTATTCTTTTTGTAGTGCTCACTCAATGTATAAAATAATATGTGATAAATGTCAGTATATATTTGCTGCACTGTTTTAGTTTCAGTACATATCATGTGTACTGGTTTAAATTAAGCATATATATATATTGGTTGTATTGCAAAAAAAAAATATATAGTCTATATTGGTTGCACTACAAAATATTCACCTCTCTCTCTCTCTCTTCTACTTATCCAGATTGGAACTGAAAACTCCTCAATAAAAACAACAGTTCGTCGAGCATCTAATTGGCAGTCATCTGTAAAAGAAACAACTACACCTCTTTGGAAGTCAAGTACTCAGAAATTATTCCAGTTTAAGATAGTCGTTTCGCTCTCTTTTAGCGAGTAACCGTCTTACTGAGTCGCACCAATTACCAAGCTTCATGGTAATACAAATACAATGAAGAAACCATTTATCATTCGCAGCATCAAACACAGAAACATGCACAAAAAGAACAATTGTAAAAAGCTTTTCATACAAAATACCAATATTTTTCTCTCAAATAAAACTTTAAAAGCAGCCAACTAGACGAAACTAACTGGAATTAAATCAGATATCATTGTCAACCACATCATATATTTGCAAGGCAGGGAGCATTATTCTAACTTTTGATTGGAATACCAATATCGTGGCAATAAGACATGGATTCATGTAATCAAATGCGGTGAATCAAAATCAGTATATTAAAAATGTACTCAATTTATTCTCAGTATATAAGAAAATGTCCCCATGGCCTAGTTCAATGAAATTATTATATTTCTAATCAATAATTGAAGCAGCAACACTTGTAATCCATGAACAGAAAGAGACATCGAAAAAGTATAAAAATTCTAGTCAACTGTATCCATATGAACAGACGTATAAACTCCAATAACACATTAAAATTCTAATCAATCCTCACAATACCTCACCTATGCCCTTCACTCAATGTAAAAAGCTTCAGCTGCATCTGCAAGAGTTTGCTATTATATTTTGAGAAATAACACAATACAACATTTATATACACTGACTTTATCTGGAGTGCAACGTTTATGCACTGAGAAAAAACACAGTACAATACTTATACGGTGATTTTTTTTTCTGGAGTGCATCATTTATATACTGAGAAAATAACACACTATAATGTTTATATACTGAGAAATAACATGGTACAACTTTTATACACTGACTTTCTCTGAGGTGCAGCTTTTATACACTGATTTTTCATTAAATTAACAAACAAAATAAATAAACAAATGTAAATTAAATGATCTAACCACTATATTCCAGCAACATGTTACTACAAGGAACAAACAATTCATCTGAACATTAATGTTTTCATTTAATTGGTCACTAAATAATCACGATACGTGCATTCACTTGGTCATTGTCTTGGAGGTAGTTTTGAATCCAAGAACATTACTTTTAACATCACCACAATGTACTATGCACGTGTATATAGTTTTAAACTAGAATCGTATGGGATGTCAGCAAAGATACATATACATTTGAATCGTATTAATTTACCTCTTTTGTGTTCCCTCCTGCTCAATCAAAATTAATGATTTTGCTTCCACTACAATGGCCTCTAAGCTCGACTTCCATGGAACTACCATCTACCCGAACCCCTTGAGACAAAACATTGCCAACTTCGAAAACGCACAATTAGCTTCTTCTTAACTAACAGAATCAATATACATAAAAACTAGATAACCTTCCGTTTTAATTTCAGTATGGCATATATGTACTAATAGATCAAACAATCTCTAACAACTAAAAAATGTTATTTAAAAAAAAATCTAAACAATCAACTAGTTTTTGGTCAGTACTGCATATACGTACTGTTAATTCATACACAAAAGCAAACTGAAACAACCTAAAACCAACAAAATAGAACTAGTGTAATTAAATATAGCAACGAATTGAAAAAAAAACGTGACTAAAAATCAACTGCATGTCAGAAAAAAAGGGAATGAATCTATGAATATAACAAAATATACACAGTTTTTTTCAGTACGCCATATATGTACTGCTGGATCATACCAAATAAGTGATGAATCTATGAATAAAACTGAACAAAGAATTTTGTTTCTCAGTATGCCATATATGTATTGTTGGATCATGCATGCCAAAACTACGATTTTTTTTTTTTAAAGAAATGGATCATAAACACAAAATATGAACAAACAAAACAAGCTACGTAAGGTTCAATAGTATCTCAAAAGTATGGTTCAATACCATCTCAAAATTAATGCCTTTGACTTCCCCCATTACCAATGGAAAATCTTAAAACGTTTAGGCGTTTCGAAAACTATGCCAACTAACAAAGAGTAATAATCCCCCATAATCATTTCCAATCTACAAAAAACGTACTCAATTTATCGAAACTACAATAAATATACACTCAATTCATTTTTCAATCTATAAAAGACGTACTCAATTCATTTCCATTCAATTCATCAAATATCCTGCATAATCATTTCCATTCCATAAAAGATGTACTCAATTTCTCGACAGTACATCAAATACACACTCAATTCATTCAGTTCTTTTTAAAGAAAAAAGAGTCCTATATTCATCATGTACATCAACAAATAACACCCCTGGTAAGCTTTTATATGTTTATAACAACAACATCCTTGAATAAACCCAATCCACACCAATTACTGAACAATCTAAACAATTTTCGTTCTCTAATGAACACATGAACTGCTCAATAAACAAATTCCATTATTCATCAGAAATACAAACCAATTCACAGATCAAAAATCAAACATTCAATATTAGATCTATACAAATGTAACTAATGGATCTAACACAATAATCACCCAGATTTCAGCAAGAACCTACAAAAACAAAATATCATAACAAATACAAAACTCGATCAAGGAAGAAGAATATACTGAAAATGTTAAAACCCTAAAGAAAAATTAAAAATCTCACCATTTTTTTGGGGTGCAATAAAGGATCAATCGAAAGAGATAAAGAGGAGTAAATCTATGGCATAAAATCTTGCGGAATCTGATAAAATCGATCAAAGACCTTGGAAGAATCTTCATTGCCAATCGCCAGATCTTTCCTGACCGAGATAGAATGAAACAAATGAATTAGGATTTGGTACTGTTATTCATGTATAATAAGGTTCTTTTCGGTATTTTGAAAAATGCCACACGTGTGGTTGGACCGGTGGATAAAAATTTGGGTCCAAAATTTTTATTTGTTATAAAAATGGACCTCCGGTTACTGGGCTTTAGTGGGTGGACATGTCACTAACTAAGAACACTTATGTCTAGTCCCCAATTTTTTTGAAAACTGTATAAATATGCACTTTAGTCCACCAAAATTTTCATAGTTTTATGGAATCAAATAAGTCACCGTTATTGTATTAAACTACTGACATTTGGATCATGAAGTTCATCTGGTCTTTTATACATTTAGCCATTTATGTCTTGAAGTAACATGTGAGTCGTGTGTAGAGTTTGAGTTACATGGGTAATTATTTGTAACCCAAAATCTTCCGTAGAAATTTCTAGTAAATTATTCTTGGTAACCTAAATCTTCTCAGTAACTTAAAGGATGCTTTTTTGTATTTTAATACTCCATACGTCCCTATTATATAGATGGAGAAGTATATATTCCTCTTAAAATAAGAAACTTTCTTGATTTTATACATATCTATTCACTTTCGTGTTTTACCTTTTGTCCAATTTTCAATAACTGAAACAAGAACTTAATTGTAATGATATCTAGGTATGATAAATGAGGGTAATATATGGAAAAACTCATCCTGAAAATGGAGTTCTGCCTATCCTACGAGGCAGCCAAAATCTGAATCTCCGTCTTTATATTGGGGATGAAGGGAGTATTTAGATTTTGAGTGAAACCTTAGAGCATCTCCAATGGAGTATGAGTATTCATCATGTGGAGACCCAAACAAAAGGTATTTAACAACATAAAATCCATATACAAATCTTGTTTTGATAAGCATCTCCAGTGGTAGTTGTATCCATATCTATTTGGATATACTTGTCGCTTATTTATAGAAACAAAATCTAAAAAATTAATTAAAATAATAATAATAATAAATTGATGACACATGGGTATGTATGGGAGTCTCCAAAAAACCATACTCTCCTCCAAACTCAAACTTCCACGTCATATTAATAATAATAATTATCCGACCACCACCGGAGAGGTTTTTCTTGTTAAGAGTTTCTAAAATCCTAGGTGACATCAGGATTTTTTAAAATACTTACAAGGTCAGGGTAAAATACTTACTTACACCACTGACGCTAAGGATTTTTTTTTTACCTAGAGATATGATATCCAATTGTTAGTTCATTATGATAATACTCGCACGAATATTCATCTCACAATGGTCAAAAAAAAAATAAAAAAAAAAAATACTATTCTCTCATTTTTTTAGACGAAGGTTTAGGCTTTTTTACAAGTCTCATATTATTTAAAGGTTTAATTTTTTTTCCAATAATTTATTGATTTGTCTCCACTTCGAAATCATAACTTAAAATGTAATACGAAAATTCTCGGCAGACCGAGTTAAAAACAACGCAAAAAAAACCGCCCCTTACACCCACCCCCGATAGGTGTAGAATACACCGTATTTAATATCTAGTATTTATGCTTTCTTTGCGAAATTTTCGTGTGAATTATGTATCTTATGTGTGCTTTTGAGTTTATTAGGTGCAATGGAGTCATTTGGAGCAAAAAGACCAATTGGAACTCGTTCAAATACAAGATTTCTACTTTTCATTGTGTAGAGGACGAGAAGATGAAGACAACGGCGAAAGAACGGAGTCATTCGAGTTCGTATGAAGAAGTTATAGGCAAAACAAGAACTCATAGGAAAAGGGCGTAATTGTCTTTTCAGGGGCAAATACTATCGGGAGCCAAGTCAGCGTTAAGGGGCTGCCATCAGGTTAGCCCTTATCATTTGTGACCAGACACCGAATAACCAACCCTTATCTAAACCTAACATCGAGAGAAGTGTTTCTCACCACATTTTTTCCACCGAAATAAAAGAGATACAAGTCGCACAGCGGCCATGGAATTGAGAGAAGAAATTCGAGAGGGAGACATTAGTGATGGGGTTTCGTGAGAATCTCCGATGCTTTAAGCTTAAGCGGTAGTGATTGAACAAGATGAGTCTCTAAGACGCAACTAATGGATCGAGAAGATTTCAAGGGATTAATGGAGTATTTCCCTAATTGATGTTGTTGAAAGATGGTTTATTTGATTAGTTCAAGATCGAGAAAAGAAGAAGCCAACATAGGGTTTTGATTCGTCACTATTATGGGTTAGAGTTTCGTGTGAAGATTTAGATCGAGAATTGATGCGGTGAGCAAATGGGTACAAATCGATGAAATTGGCAAGAATGAGTCGCATTTGTTATTATTGATGGCGTGTTGGAGGTGAAATTGGACTCTGGTGGATGGAAACTCATAGAAGGCTGTTGAGTTAGGGTTTCACGAGCAATGGAGTTTACGGCGGGGAAGATGGTTTGGAGTTTACGGTGGCATTAGTTCAATCGGAGCTAAATTGGGTTCGAGTTGAAGTTGATTTTGGTTGTGAACTCGGATTTGTATGGATGGATTGAACTCGTGGTGGTTTTTGTTTGAGGGTCTCGTTGATTGGCCGAGAAATCGAGAGGAAGCAATGAAGGAGAGGCGAGGCGGGGAGCATGTAGATGGCAATGCGGTGATGTTGATTTGTCTTTGCAGAATTGGTTGTGTTGCTATGCCTCGGAAGAGTAGGATTGAGGCGGAGCTGAATTGGTGGAGTTCTGGAAATGGGTAGAAAGCATTGTAGCGGGGATCTTTGCTACATGGTTTGCGCGAAGATTGAATGGTCCTTGAGATGTGCGGTTGTAGATGCAAGCAATTGCGGGTTCCGTGGTTCTTTAGAGTGGCGAGGTTTGCGAGAAGATGGTACCGGTGCTGTTGGCTTTGATGTGAACTCGATGCTTTGCAGATGAATGGATAGTTGGAAGAAGCTTAGGGGCAAGAATGCGGGGTATTGATGTGCAAATATGCATGGGGGTCTTGTGCTATTGGAACCATGATGAAACGGTGGTCTTGTTGCTAGATGGTTTACTTGAGTTGCAAATGTGTTGTCAAGGGAATCGAGTTGCATTGCAGTACAGCTATGAAGTGTTCCGGGCAGGTGTTGGCTTGGGTGCGTGGTACCGGTGTCTTTGGTGAACATTGCAAGGTGTTAGGAGCCGAAGCCGGCGGTGGGAGCAGATGAAGGAATGCTGCAAGGGCTAAGTGCAAGCAAATGGAGCTTGAGATGGCACTAGTGATGATAGATGGTGGTGTTACTGGGAGATAAGAACTTGTTTATTCTTTGTGGCTACTGGCATTTGAGGTGTTCTTTGTGAGGGGTTGTGCGGAATACAAGGAATAGAGATTGCAGTGCGGTTCTGGCAAATCTCGGTGATGGTTGTAGTTCAAGGAATGTTGGTGAAGCGGGGCCATCGGTGTTGAAATTGAAGCTACAAAAGGTATAGCCATCATGGCCGATGAAGCACAATCATAGTGCATGACCGACACACGGCACTGTGCAATGGCCTAGTCCAGCCAAGGCAACTCGCACCGGCTCACCTTGACTAAGAAGTCGACTTGGTTACCGACTCACCCGACCGGACCCAGTTTGACCGATTTGACCCGAATGGTTTGATTGATTGACCCGACCGAAGTCCGACCGAGTTGACCGGTGGCGGTTTGACTTTGCCGGCCACCGAAATATTTTCCTGGCGACGATTCCGGTGGGATTAGGTCACAATCCCAGTTTTAGGCGAGCGTTTTTGGGACATAATTTTTACACGGGTTTCTCTCCATGGTGGGCCGGGTGAATTTCCAACTAATGGACTTTGAAGACAAAACCTAATTTTGGAAGGAGTATCCTTTATGGAAATTGAGGAATATATAAAAGAGAGGACTTCTATCTTTTTAAAGGGGGATCGGGAACGTTTTATTATTATCTCTTCTACTTTATTCTAGGGTTTAGAACCATGAAGTCTTTTCTCTTTCTTCTTGTGATGAACTCCTTGAATATGAGTACCTAAGTTTATTATTGGTTATGGAA
The DNA here is from genome assembly GCA_023531295.1 of Papaver armeniacum. Lineage (NCBI taxonomy): Eukaryota > Viridiplantae > Streptophyta > Magnoliopsida > Ranunculales > Papaveraceae > Papaver > Papaver armeniacum. The sequence goes on from JAJJWW010018359.1 coordinate 62,550, forward strand.
TAGTTGGATTTCACAAAGCATGATTCTTTGATTCAATATATTAGTTTTGTCTCATATCTATCGTTTGCAATTCTCTGAAAATATTGTTTTATGATTGATTGATTGTTTTGTCAAGTTGCAAATTGGTAGAACTTCTAATCACATCTATTGCTAGTTTAGGGTTTATTATACGCAAAAGTGATATTCCTTGAATACAAGTAGCATAATATGATTATAGTTTGTAGTGATATATTCTTATGATCATATGTGAATCGTAACCTTTGTTAAATTGAATTAGTGCGCTTTCCACGTTCAATTGCTTTGATTGGCCTGATTTCATAGAACTTAACGCACCTAGGGAATTAAACTTGATTAGTGCTTTTACACGTTAGGTTGTTCCTTTACGTAGAATTCATATTCGCATCTTTTAATGTGTTTGTTGATGACATGAGGAGATTTGCGGGATATTCTTGCGATCAAGGTATTCTAGGGTCTTTGATAAAAGTTGAGATTAAAATATCAATTCTAGTTATTGTGGTGAAACCATGTTTGTGATTGAAAACGAACTCCGTAACCAATACTTTCTTATCCTTGATTTGATTTGTTTGCTTATTTCTTTATTTGTTTTATTTTATTTTAGTTTATAAAATCACAAAACTACCGGTGTTATTTATAGGGAACCGAAACAATTTGACAACCTAGACCTCTCTGTGGGATCGATCCTTTCTTGCCCTTGCTATATTTATATTTTGAGTAGTAAGAAAGTGTAATTTATTTTTGACGCTTACGACCGCGGTCAACCCCCTGCACGTCTCCCAAGGGGCGGGACCCACCAAAAAAAAAAAAACAAAAAAAACCAAACTGTGAGAGTCGGTTTTGCCCTGGTTTGGGAGGGGCGGTCTGTAAAGAAGCATTGTATTTATGAGGTATTATTGAGGGTAGATTTGGAAAATAATTAATCTCTTTTTTTCTTCTTTAATCTACGAGTTTTTTTATTACTTTTTTTTCTGACAAAAAGGGAAGGAAAGTTCCATTAAGATCATCACTCATCAAAGCAACGAATCAAGAGAAAACAAAAACAATTATCTAAACTTTCATCTAAACTGCGGCGAAGGGAATATTGTTGAATAGTAAAGCCATTACATTAGATAATAGCAGGCTCTAATTGTTGGAAACAATGCAAAAATTCACACAAATATAAATCTCAAACAGCTGAGTCGCGGACTAGGTCCCTATCTTTAAGGTGTTTCGCGACTCTGCCTCTTGATTGTGCTTGCAGTCAATTCTTGTCGAACACCCTATGTGATAAAACAGCTGATAAATCTCTTATTCGATTTCTCTGCACTATGAGAAATCGAACTAACAAATACTCTCTCTAACACTTGCTCAGAACTCGATATAGATGAAAAACTGTTTTTCATCTTCTCCAGAAACTTTTCTTATATAACTCAAAAAACATCAATACGGTTTTAATGAAAATAAATTTCGTAATAAGTGCGCACTGAAAATTCTCCATAACAGTCATAAAACGGCAACATTAAATTTACCAAAAATTAATATAATTAATTAGGAATATTAAGTTGAAAACCGTTTTTGAAATCAAGAGTTAAAAACAGCAAAAATAAGTTTGGATCAATGAGACCTCCCAAGACCCCAAGGCCCCGCTCTAGGATTTTTAATAAATATTATAGATATATAAATATACATATTCAAATGCATGGGGTGAGACTTGAACCCAAGTCTATAGTGTAGGAGCCCAAAATTATACCACCACACTATTTCTCTAATTGTGATATAAAATTACAAAACTATGTTTTTAAATATATATCCCAACAATCCCCCACTTATATTTTAAAAACATTGAGCAAGTGTTGTATAGTTATGCATCTGCAAAGGTGCCTTTCGACTTGAACCTCTACATAGTGTTAAACTTTTGTAGGATCATAATATCGCAACGTACAAGACTCGCGGGATTAATAAACGACGCTGTCGCGAGGCAGTCGCAGGAGCTAAAATAAACGACGCAATGAATAACGACCGACCAGAAAACATAAAGAAGACGAGAGACCAGCGAGGGTTAGAAGTGTCGCGAGAGCGAATGTTTGTGCATCTGCGACACTTCATGGACATTCCCGAAAATAAAGGGTAGCTTATTTGTCATCCACTATGTATTACCCTATATAAAGGGTTAGATGAGTGTAAGAAGGGGGAGAGATCTTTTTGGAATTGTTAGGCAAGTCATTAGGAGAGAGAAAGTTTAAGAGTGTTTTAACTTCTAAGTGTAATTTCGCTTTCTGTGTAAACACTTCATGAATTCAATCAATAAATGTTCTTGATCTTACATCTTCTAATGGATTAATTAAGCAAAATCGAGTAAGGGGTGTAGTGTGGGAAATCCTGCTACTACATATGCGCTAGAAACTTGAGGACTGCACGAGAGATTGACGTAGAAATTGGAAGGAATTTGGATTAACGAGAAAAGGATTTGGAGAAGATACTCAAGAATTCATTGGAAAAGAAAAATGGCTAGAAGAAGAAATGTACAAAGGCAACCAACGAATGTAAGAAGAAGTGGGAGACTTGCTGGAGAAAGGAGGAATGAAACAGGGAGAATCATCAAGGATGAATAGGAGAAATGATGGAGAAGATCAAAATCAGCCACCAATCTCCCAAAGAGCAAACACTACGAGGATTATGATAGAGTAAGTGTACATACTTGGAGATCCGATTCGAAGACGAGAGAGAAGAGGAGCAAATAGGTTGGTGAACAATGGACAAGGAGGAGGAGAGCAAGAAATGAATGGAGAAATGAATCCAGGTAACGAAGAAATCGCAAAGATTAGAAAGATTGAGACAAACAATACACGAGGAGAGACGGCTAGAGGCAGAGGAACGAGCAAACTTGACAAGACAGAATCATGAATTGAGGATGGAAAATATGAGGTTGCAAAATAGAGATCTAGAAGTAGCGTGAGATCAAGTTCAAGATCGAATGGAGAAGAAAGAAGGAGAGTTTTACCAACAGAAAAGCACCGATGAAGAAACACAAAATCCGAATATAGAGCATGGCTAGAGAAGAGAAGAAATAGAAGATCGTTATATTCCTCACCCGAAAATCTTCAAAATGAGCGGAATAGGAAAATCAAGGAAACATGCAACTCCAAGAATCGAATGACCCAAATTGCTGAAGGAGAATAATCTTGCATGGGAGAGAAGAATTGAGAAGAAACCGAGAGATCAAGATGACATTGAGAGACACTACATTGAACAAGCGCGACTAGCTCGCGAAAGAGAAAGAATGAGAGCAGAAATGGAAAATCAAGAGATGGAAGAAGCAATCCGTGAGAATAACCATGACAACCGCGAGAGAAGGAGGGAACAAAATCGTACCAATAGAAATATTAATGAAGAATATGAGAGGGTGCAGATGATGAGAGCCGAGAGGCAACCAAGAAGAGAGAACAACCGATATAATGGCGTGCGAATTGACGAAAAGAAACGAAGAAGAGCGTCGCGAGGAAAGAAGAGGAGAAAATAACGAGGGAAGGTCAAAATAGGCACGAGCGAAGAAGGAGAGAAGCAGAGCTAAAAAGACCAAGAGAATCAAATTCTCGAGGCAAATGAACAAATCTTAAGAGAATTGGCTGAAATGAGAGGATTACCGAATAGTAGAAGGGAAGGAGGAAGGAGACAGTTAGACGAAGCCATTGCGAAGCCGCGAAGAATCCCTTCACGTTAGAAGTACGGATGGGAGGAATACCTCCTAAGTGCAATCTACCTCGCATTAACCAACATCTTTGATGGAACAACCTGTGCGATACAACATATTAAGGCTTATATGAGATGTATGTTACAATGGGAGAATCATGATGCCATATTGTGCAAATATTTCGCGTCAAGCTTAATAGGAGAAGCACTAAAGTGGTTTGAAAGTCTACCAAGGAACACAATCACATCATTTAACCATTTACAAGCCACATTCCTAGGAGCATACATAAGTAACAACTCTTCACGACCGTGTATTGAAGATGTATTCGGGTTGAAACAAAGGGTTGGCGAGAGCTTAAGGCAGTTGACAATAAGATGGAGAACCATGTGTAGCGAAATGGCAGGACGGGTTGAGGAGAGATATCTCATCCTCTCATTTGTGAATGCTCTCTTCGCGACTAACTTGTTATACATTCAAATTTTTAGAGTCAAAAATACAATCACGATGGCAGAACTGCGAGAATTACAGGAAGAATATATCACCTTAGAAGAAAGACAGAATGAAATGAATTCTTATCCAGATCGCGAACACAAACTCGAATGCTCGCGAACGCAAGCTTGTTACCTCGAGTTCATCAATACAAAGGCGAGCACTTCGCAAGGACAAAGAAGAGGGGAAGGTCATGAGACACAGCGGAAGATAGTAGCTATGGGAAGCCATGACCAGGAGGAATTTGAACAAGAAAGGAACTACTATAACCGTAATGACAATAATAATAAGATTAGGAGGCTAGACAATGTGCAAGAAACTTATGGTGGACGAAGGCAATATAACCATGGAGGGCAGAGAAGCCGCGAGAATAGTATGGGAACCAATTAAGATGCCTCCACCGAATGCTAGTGTGGAAAAGATCCTGGGAGGCTATACTTGTGATGGAAGAAGTACCAAGACCTTGGAACGCGGGGATGGAACCACCACCGGGCGATGAAGTCATGAGTTTTGTTCTTACCATCGCTTCCATGGACATCAAACAAACGACTGCAGTAAACGTAAAGAGAATTATTCTCGGATGATTGATCAAGGAAGCTGAATCACTTTCTAAAAAAGGAGAAGAAAAAGGCCAGGACATTACACCACCACCACTTTAAATGCACGTAACGATTGTCGGCGAAAGGAAAGGAAACATTTGTGATAGAAATCGGAACGAAAGCCAAAAATTTGAATTGCAACTCTATCGTTCACTCTTATCGCACAATCGAAGATTTTCATGACAACGTGCTCAAAGAGAGTCTTTGCGAGAGATGCCGAGGATAAAGAAATAATGAGCCCGGCGAACGACGCAGATTAGAAAAATGGCACCAAGACTATTTCTTTCTCTCGCAGATGAAGTGCCAAAAGGAAGAGAAACACATGATAGCCCGTTGGTTGTGAAACTAGAGATTAACCCGAAACAGTTGATGGAGAAGATGATGAGGCAGAAGCTTGCTGGTCGATCAACCGAATCTTAATCGACACCGGAAGTTCGGTGAATATTCTCTTCTACCATACTTACAAGACGATGGGAGGAAAAGATGAGGATTTGATCCCCTACATACAAGATATATGGCTTTAATGGCACCGCAAACAAACCAAAGGGAGAGAGGTTCACATGAGAATACCTCTACAAGGATTATCAACTCGATATTTTATTCTTGTGTGGTTGACGTGGAATCTCCGTACAATGCGCTGATTGGGAGGCCATGGCTTCATGAAATCTTGGGAGTCGCGTCAACATATCATCAATGTATTAAATTCCCACATCCAAATGGCATTGGTATTATACAGGGAGATTGGAAGGAGTCGCAACAATGTCATGAAGTAGATGTAGAAAGCTGCGAAGAAAGGAATGCCAAAAGAAAAGGTTGGAAACAACATGTGAGAGATGAGCAGAGAAAGGAAAAATTGATGGTGGATGCCATAGAAGTAAGGATCGAACATACCTCGCGAGGTGAGTGCCTAGAGACAGAGCGAATATTATGGTAATAAAGAAGCAAAAGATATGAGGAGCAAAAGGCATAAGAAGTGAATAATCAACAAAAACAGGAGAAAAAGTAGCAATTGAAGTAATGATGTGCGAGAATCTCGCAGCCAAGAGTATATGGGAATTCAATTAAGAAAGAAAAATGAAAATATAGAATTGTGCTAATACTTCGCAAACAAGAATCGACAAATAATGAAACATGAATGATTGAATGATTTAACAAATATGAATGAGTAAAAGAATGGGACGAACCTTTATGGCGTACACCCTAGTTCGCGAATAACATTTTTCGTAAGAGGCAAATGTAAGACCTAAAGTGCGTCATAATGGGGGTATCTCTCGACATGGCTCGGGGAAAGGTTACACCGCTCCCCGAAGCCCGAGTCATGGCAATTTGGGGCCCATAAAAGCCTATCCGGAAGAGGTACCTTGGATTCCCAACTATATATGTAGGTTATACTGGTTGGGCGACCGAGGGTCTCTTCTTAGGAGTCGGGTATGCTCAAGGCGCCGAGGTACACGGTTGAGCCAGAGTGCCCGGGCTGGATGAACCTACCCTGGCCATTCTTGGCAAGTCTTGGCATATGTTGCACTCGCCCGAAGAAAACTCCACTTAGGGTGCAGCCTTTGTAACCATAAACCCTATAGGTATAAGGGATAAGAGGGCTGCGAAAACAACCGGTTGTTGTTAAGACCGGATGGGAGGAGCTAGTCTTGTATGGCCGATGTTTCGCCTCCTTGAAGGGGCAAACCGGGAGATGATAAGGGCGACACTCTCCATTAGGGGGTGTCAAAACAGACGCAAATGTCATAAGGCTATGTTTTCGCAAGAGAACTTAGGCTCGTCATATTTTGTGCAATGATCCTGCAGAGGCAATAATACTAACGCGAGGGTAAGGCGAGATCAATGGGTCTTTACATGAAAGTGTACGGACGTCCTGCTGATTCGTCGCACTTTCAACGGCAATGTCATGGGGCTTTATGTTCGCAAGGATATCTAGGCCTGTCATATTGTCGCAACTAAAACATCTCCGCAGAGGCAAAAATACTTGGAAAATGATAAGGCAAGATCAATGGGTCTTTACATGCAAGTGTAAAGACGTCCTACGATTTTGTCGCAATGAAAGGTGGTAGGGAAGACTCTAATTAGGGAGGTCTGACTTGGAAGACCACACAAAAATGATAAGGCAAGGTCAATGGGCCATTGCATGAAAGCATAAAGGCGGCTTGCGACCTTGTCGCAACGATATATTTCAAAAACAACATACATGATGACAACTAAAATCTTCCATCCAAGATAAATAATAAGAGGCAAGTATGGGAATGGAAAAGATGGAATATTGTTATTCATCTTCTGATGAAAGAGTTATACATCAATAATGTTAGCCAATTATATTACAAGGAAGAACTACCAAAAAAGGGGAAGTGAAGATTGAATTCAGATGGGAAAAATCAAAGAAATACACTATAATAAGGATACAGAGAGATGTATGATATTACAAGCGTAGAAAAGAAAACAAAAAGAGTTATCTCTTTGGCGATTCTTCTTCTTCATCCGATTCTTCATCGATTATTCTCGTCGCAGAATTTTCTTCTTCGCCAACCTCGATTTATCGAAACGTCCGAGACGGCAGATTCTCAGAACCTTTTCAAGGAGACAGGATATGAATGCAGAGGGATATTGTGGTCCTTACAAACATACTCCATGCCTCCATTGAAAACGAACAAGCATCATTGCTAAAATTCTCCACTGTCGTTAGAAATTGTTTCTTCAACCTGGAATATCTATTCTCGCGAAGGAGAGATTCTTCTGAAATGTTCTTTTTCGGTTTCGAGTTCTTCAATTCTCGTTGGAAAATTCCCGCGAGTTGTTCTTTTTCGGATTCAAGCTCTCTAATTCTAACTTGAAGCTTCTTCTCGATTCTCGCAAATAAGAAATAACAAGTTAACAATTTACAAGCAATACTACGAAATAAGAAGTAATAAGGTATAATAAGCAACCTTCTCCGCCGATATCATATCTTTAACCAAGGAAGTATGCTCTGCGTGAAGACTAACATCAACACCTAGGTTATTTCGGCATTATCTAAAACTTTCGCAGCCTGTGCGAATTGCTGTCCATCGTTTATAACAAGGAGAGAACGAATTTGATCTTCTCGCTCACTAAGCAAGGAATTCTCGTCGAAGCAATTCATCTCGCTCAATTTGTAATTCAAGGAGAGATTTTGAAATGTTGCTAATGCATGTGCACCATTATTGGCAATGCGATCTTTATCATCTATATGGTCACTAATTTTCTTCCTCAAAATTTTGGTTTCTTTATGGGACTCGAGAAACATTCGTTTAAATTGGTTGGCAAAAGACTTAAACCAGATCTATGCTCAATTTCTAAAAGACGATATTTGGTCCAAGTTCATTTAATGAAAGAGAGTTAATTCTGTCTCGAGGAACTACTTAAAGAGTTGTTGAGGTGAGCGAGAAGAAGATTATTATCCATAGGATCGGAAATGTATGGAGAAGAATAGCCTCACCGGAGAGATTATATACATCCATGAAAGTAATAAGTTAGGTAGCAATATGCGACCGATAAAATAAAAATAGTAAAAGGAGGAAAATTTTATACCATAAAGTTGCTGATTGGCGTTTTGAAGAGTGGACACCTTATCCTTTTGGGAGTTAAGCTCGGTGTTTAACTTTGAATTCTCTCGCCTTTATCGCGAGATGACGCAGCCTTCTGGTCTCTAATTCTTGAATCTTCTTGCTCAATTGCAAATTCTTCTTTTCAAGATTGTTGCGTCTTCTCTCAAGGTCCGAGGCAACTACAAAGGAAGTTCTTCCAACCTATAAAAGAAGATAGAAAAATCATTAAAACATATATATATACTTAAACAATTTAAAGTTAGCAGGGAAGTATGACCGTACACATACTACGAGAGACCCAAGTGCATTCAAAAGGTCGGGAGACACAACTCTAGAGACTCCATTGAATGAATTATTGCCTTCAAAGAAAGCAAAGATTACACACGTTTGAGAGCCCCGCAAAGAGAAGCTAGGGAGCATCTCCCATTCCTTGGAAACATCTGAGAAGATCCGGATAACCGATCCATGGAAGAACTGGTCGATGGAATCTTCTTGGCGAGAGAAGGATTCGATTCATGGTTATCCTCGTCAAGATTCGGAGCTTGAGCTAAGGCAGAAGAGGATTGGACCTTTCGCTTCTTAGTTAAGGGGGGGAGGATTTACCCTTGCAGCTGGCAGCTTTACCTCTTACTTTTAATCTTCGCGGCAATAGTTTCTTCAACTCCAACCTCGCATACGCGTAAAGATAAGAAACAGAGGCAACAATATTGTTTTAAATAAGAAGAAAGGAAGTGATTCTTACTTCACTCGTGTTGATCGAAGCAATGTCGAGTATCCTCCGACGGATCCTTTTTGTAGCTTCTTCTCAACCCATATCCCGAGAGATTTCACAAACTCAAGAATTATAGAAAGAAAGTTACGAAAGCCAAATTTGAAGTTGGAAACATACCTCTTTCTTCTTCTCGGGCCATTTGAATTCCCAAGGATGATACCTCGCGAGATTCGCAGGAAGAACATGGGCCCGCGATATAAGGACCATTTAAAATCAAGGGTACAACCCACCATTTCTCATCTTTGGAGTGGCGAGAGTAGTATTATTACCCGGTGCCAATCAATATCCTGCATGAGCAATTTATCCTCGAGACATTATCCTTTTTCTTCAAAGTGCGAACGCCCAACGAGATTTCGCATTCACCATAGTTATCACCGAGTAATTTTCAAAAAGTTTTCCACAAAGTGTATTTCTCAACAGCCTATTTCCAAGTCGCGAATTTGGGATTTCGACGAGTTAGAGTATAAAGATCCTTTGCCTGCACCGCGGTTCGCGAACTCAAGCATCGGCGAATACAATCGCCACTTAATTGATAAACAAATTGAGAGAGAATTTTTCATGGGCCAAAATTTCATAAAATAAAGGCAACTCGGGATTGTACAAGGGAATAGGAAGTCCCGCGAGAAGTCGACTGAGCGAGACTATAATCTTTTGATCATCACATTGATGATCTCAGCGTAAAGAATAGATGAAGGTTCTTGATCGTGAATGGTTGATAGAGTAAAAACCCTTCTCGAGCAACTTGTTGAACTTCTTCAAAAGAAGTTTTGTATGCACGATCGATGAAAGCCATTTATCGGTATGGGAATGGATGGAAGATTGAAGATTAAGATCAGGCGCTAGAAAGGATGAAGAAAAGATTTGAAAGAGCAGGAGCGCAAATTGCGGAAGGAGAGAGTCAAAGAAAGGTTGGCAAGAGAGAAACTAAAGAATGAAAAGGAGGGGAAAAGAAAACTATATATAGGGGAAAAAGATCCTCGAGAAAACGAGGTCATTTAATGCGAAGAGACATGAATGGTCAAGAATAAGCGGTTGAAAGAGACGTGTCGAGAAAAGACATTAATAATCAAAACCGTGTAAAAGTACAAAATCAAACGGATAAAGATAAGCGATCGCGGCAAGAATATTATAAAACTTTTATGATACTCCTCCCTCGCAGGGAGAAGTATGAGGAGTGATGGGAGACGATACTTCGTATATATCTCAAAGAAGCTTTTAACTTCGCAAAAAGAATAGAGGCAAGTACGTACTTTTCAAGTCCAAAGTATTCTTCTCTTGCGTTCCTTCATCAACAAAATCAAAGATTGCTACCACAACAGATTTTTCCTTAAAGATCGCTCTTCAAGCAATATTTAAGGAAAAAGAGGCAAGATGTAGGATCATAATATCGCAACGTACAAGACTCGCGGGATTAATAAACGACGCTGTCGCGAGGCGTCGCAGGAGCTAAAATAAACGACGCAATGAATAACGGCCAGGAAACATAAAGAAGACGAGAGACTCGGCGAGGGTTAAGAAGTGTCGCGAGAGCGAATGTTTGTGCATCTGCGACACTTCGCGGGACATTCCGAAAATAAAGGGTAGCTTAGCTGTCATCCACTATGTATTACCCTATATAAAGGGTTAGATGAGTCCGTAAGAAGGGGGAGAGATCTTTTGGAATTGTTAGGCAAGTCATTAGGAGAGAAAAGTTTAAGAGTGTTTTAACTTCTAAGTGTAATTCGCTTTCCGTGTAAACACTTCATGAATTCAATCAATAAATGTTCTTGATCTTACATCTTCTAATGGATTAATTAAGCAAAATCGAGTAAGGGGTGTAGTGTGGGAAATCCTGCTACTACAACTTTCTAAGTACCAGGTGACTAGAGTGACTTGTGTCTTGAACTCTAACTAATACTAGATTATTTAACAACACAACTATATCTAGAGTAAAGTTCTTAAGTTCGCACATTAAGGCCATGTGCTTATCCCCTTTTTTAACAAATGATCTAGAGAAATGCCCAATTTCTCATAGAAGGCGGCCACACCTTCACATTCATATAGGTGAGTCTATCAAGAATACTCCTGTGTATCCCACTCTAACTTAAGAGCTATAGACATCATTAAGAGTTACATACTCAACCTGTTTCCCACTTCAGGATATCATGCTATGGGATATGCATGACCTATCATATCATTTGTAACTTCGTCTAGTCCCTTTGAACCTATTTCTAGGTTGGGTATCCATTACAAATGACTCAACCTCTCACGGGCAAGAGTCCCATACTTTTAGAGATATTCCATACCTTTTCTCTTGCTAATCCTTTCGTCAAAGTATCAGCTATATTTCCTTCAGACCTTACATGATCCACTCTAACAACACCAGTTATGAGAAATTCTCTAACTGTGTCGTGCTTTCGACGTATCTGTCAATTCTTGTTGTTATTGTAACAATTCTCTACTACTCTGATAGCAGCGGTACTATCGTAGTGGATCAAAGTGGCTGGTATCGGTTTTTCCCATACTGGAATGTCTGACAACAGACTCTTCAGCCATCCTGCCTCTTCACTAGCTGCTGCTAGTGCCATCAATTCAGCCTCCATCGTAGATTGGGCTATAATTGTCTGTTTCTTTGATCTCCAAGATACAACGCCCCAAAGAATAGTAAAAACATGTCCACTGGTGGCCTTGGAATCATCTGATAGAGTGTTCCAATTAGCATCGCTAAATCCTTCAAGGACTGCGGGATACCTCTTACAGTGTAATCCTAGATTTGTGGTTCTTTTCAGATACCGCATAACCCTCTCAATGGCATCCCAGTGTTCCAAACTAGGATTCTTGGTAAACCCGCATGAACTTCCACTTTGCATATGCAATGTCCGGGTCTAGTACAATCGGTTGCATAACGCAGATTGCCTATTATGCTAGCATATTGATTGTCTAACACTTTCTCCGGTGTTCTTAAACAATTTCACACTAGGATCAAAAGGAGTACAAACGGTGTATAATCAAAATATTCATACTTCTTCTAATTTTTTCAATGTAGTGAGATTGATCCAAACAAATACCACTATTAGTTCTAGTTATTTTGATTCCCAAGATTACACTAGCTTCACCCAAATTTTTCATGTCAAAATTCGAACTAAGCATGCTTTTAGTTTCATTGACAACAGATAAATTGGAACCAAATATCAAACAAATCATCTACATACAAGCAAACAATCACACACACATCATTCTCGATTTATAGTAGATGCATTTTTCACCCTCATTTTATTCGAAGTTATTTGAAATCATTAAATTATCAAATTTCTCATGCCATTGTTTAGGAGCTTGTTTCAAACCATAAAGAGACTTTTCTAGCTTGCATACTTTTTGTTCTTGTCCAGGAATTACAAAACCTTCAGGTTGTTCCATGTAAATTTCCTCTTCTAGTTCACCATTCAAAAAGCGCTTTTAACATCCATTTGATAAATAACAAGATTATGAGTAGCGAAATAGCAATCGAACACGTATAGATGTTAATCTAGTAACGGGGAATAAGTATCAAAAAAATCTACGTTCACTCATTGCCTATAACCTTTGGCAACCAGCCTAGCCTTATACTTATCTCTTTTGTTCCATCAAAGTTTGATTTCCTTTTCAAAACCTATTTACAACCTATAGGCTTACTACCAGGAGGTAAATCTACCATACTCCAAGTTCCATTAGACATATGAGAATCCCATTCATTATCTACAACTTCTTGCCAGAAACTAGACTCTAATAAACTAAACACCTCTTGTAAATTAGAAGGTTCTTCCTCTACAGTGTAAAATTCAAAATCGGGATTTTTATCTTTTGTCTCGATCCTAGCTCTTTTACTACATGTAGGTTCAAATTCATAGATCCTAGTTTCTTCACTTCTATGTTCTTCTAATCTAGTTTCAGAAACAACACTAGATAAATTACTAGGTATTAAACCCCCACTATTACCCCCACTATTTCTAGATTTAAAAGGAAATCTTTCTTCAAAGAAATCAACATCAATAGATTCAATAATAACCTTATTATTAATATCAAAGAACCTATAAGCTTTACTGTTTTGAGCATAACCAATAAAAACACATTCATAAGCTCTACTTTCTAACTTATGTCTTTTAGGATCAGGTTTCCTAACAAAAGCTAAGCAACCCCAAACTCTAAAATAAGAGACATTAGGTTTTCTATTTCTCTAAAGTTCATAAGGAGATATCATGGTTTTATTATTGGGAATGCGATTCAAAACATGACAAACAGTCAACAAACATTCACCCCACCAATGAGAAGCGACAGGAACTAAGCAAACAAGCAACGGTCAATTCAAAGAAGAGTACGGTTCTTTCTTTCGGCTTTACCGTTCATTTGAGGATTATATGGGCAGGTTCTTTCATGTATAATGCCATTAGTTTGGTAAATTTCAGTAAAAGGAGCAGAATCATATTCAGTGTCTCTATCACTACGAAATCTCTTAATTTTTCTACCAAATTGATTTTCAATTTCAGCAATAAAGATCTTAAACTTTTCAATAGCTTCATTCTTATGGCTCAACAAATAAACATAAGTATAATTAGAACAATCATCAATGAACGTCATGATATACCTCTTGCCATTTCTAGTTAGGATACCTTCATATTCACACAAATCAGAATGTATTAAGTCTAGTGGTTTGGATTCTCTTACAACAGATTTATGTGAAGTCTTGGTTATTTTTGCTTTACTACAGTATTCACATTTTTCAAATTCATTTTCAGAAAATTCAGGGAGGACACCTAACTTGCTCATGTTATTTACTAACTTTTTACCCACATGACAAAGCCTACCATGCCAACATTGCAAACCATATAAGCAGAAGAATCAATTTTATTCATAGCTTAAACATTCCATCAGTAGCATAACCCTTTCCTACAAAATTCTTATTCTTAGTTATGGTGTAAATATCAGACCCAATAGTTTGATACAACCCATCCTTGTTGAGAAGATAGCCGGAAACAAGGTTCTTTCTCATTTCTGGAGTGTGAAGGACATCTTTCAGCATGAGTGTCTTCCCAGAAATAAACTTCAACTCTACCATACAGAACCTTTCACCATAGTCTTTGAGAGTCTCCCAACAACACTTTTTATCCTTGGTTTCAGCATAAGTCTTAAACATGGACCTATCAAAACAACAATGACGCGAAGCACCACTGTCTATCCACCACCCACCAGATCCACCAACCATGTAAAACTCTGGATCAGAGACCATGGCAATTATAACGTCACCCACAAAGATTAGATTTTTGCGTTATTCTTTTCCTTGTTAAACCTGCAATTCCTAGCCATGTGGTTTGGTTTATTACAGGTATAACAAAGAAACTCAGAAACAATGAGATGGTTCCTGCAATTCCTGTCCGTTTTCGATGGATGTTGGTTCTTGTTTTGATTAGGCCTTCCTCCTTTCTTTTGGTTCGGGTTAGGTTTCATATCCCTTTTCTTAGGTTTCAAACTCGGATGAGTCTTATTGTTATAAACAATGAGAATCTCTTCCTTCTTATCTTGTTTCCGAGCTTCTTCCTCAACCCTGAGCTTAACAATCAAACTTTCAAGAGAAAATTCTTTAGTCTTGTGACACAAGGAATTACGAAAATCTTTCCAGCTAGGTGGTAACTTGTCAATCATTACAGAAAATTGAAATTGTTCATCAGTTTTCATACCTTCGGTCAGAATTTCATGGGCAATTTTTTGAAGTTCATGAGCTGTGCAACAACCGATCTATCATCCACCATTTGGTATCTCAAATAATGGCTCACATCATACTTCTTTGAACCGGCTTCCTCGGTGTCATATTTTTTTCGTAATGCATCCCATACATCTTTAGCGAGTTTCAAAAGTTGAATAATACTCATATAAATCATCAGATAATGCATTAAGAATGTAATTTTTGCAATCAAAGTCATCATCGACCCATTTGTCAATGGCTTTCTGTTTTTCCTCAGGAGTTTGAGAAACAACTTCTTTGGCACCACCGGTAGGAGGTGGATCAAGTAGCTGCACCACCAAAGATCGCCAGCAGCTAAAGATCGGCCTTATCGGCGACGGGTTCCAGGATGAACACTCGACACAATCATATGCAGCTTCATGAGTTTGAGATAAAAGAACATCTTTAGCTTCCATCTTCTGAAATACAGCCCTTCAAATTTGAAAGACTTGTTGGTATCATCAACGCGCTTCTTTTCAACCTCCATAGCAAAATCAGGCACCTTAAAATTGTTGGAAACAATGCAAAAATTCACACAAAAATAAATCTCAAACAGCTGAGTCGCGGACTAGGTCGCTATCTTTAAGGTGTTTCGCGACTCTGCCTCTTGATTGTGCTAGCAATCAATTTTTGTCGAAAACCCTATGGGATAAAACAGCTGATAACTCTCTTATTCGATTTCTCTGCACTATGAGAAATCGAACTAACAAATACTCTCTCTAACACTTTCTCAGAACTCGATATAGATGAAAAAATTGTTTTTCATCTTCTTCAGAAACGTTTCTTATATAACTCAAAAAACATCAATATGGTTTTAATGAAAATAAATTTCACAATAAGTGCGCACTGAAAATCCTCCATAGCAGTCATAAAACGGCAACATTAAATTTACCAAAAATTAATATAATTAATTAGGAATATTAAGTTGAAAACCGTTTTTGAAATCAAGAGTTAAAAATAGCAAAAAATAAGTTTCTGGATCAGCAGACCTCCCAAGACCCCAAGGCCCCGCTCTCCCGGATTTTTAATAAATATTATAGATATATAAATATACCTATTCAAATGCATGGGGTGAGACTTGAACCCAAGTCTATAGTGTGGGAGCCCAAAATTATACCACCACACTATTTCTCTAATCATGATACAAAATTACAAAACTATGTTTTTAAATATATATCCCAACACTAATCTATTATCAATTCTAATAAAAAAATTTAAAAAAAAAAGGATTTTTCATCTCATGAAAGGTTTGCAGACAAGAAAAGATCGATTCTTGTTTTTTTAGTTATCCTATCTACTAATAAGGTTTTTAATTTGTTCGTTGTAGTAGTAAAAGGGTTGTCGTTCACTCGGATGTTGTTGAGATTAAAGTTTTAAGGAAAATAATAAACAAAAGCGAGAGTCACTGGTCTAGGATTCCACCGCATTCATATTAATAGGTTCAATTATTATTCTTCAGCAATTATCGCTCAATAAACAAAACAACAAGGACTCTTATTTTTGCCAATGTAGATTCTCCAAACATTAGTTATAAATCGTAAGCATGGGCCATCAAACATCTAAGCAAGCATGACCTATCTAATAAAATGATAACTAATTTTTTCAAATCATAAAACAATTTAAAATAAATTCAAAAGTCATATAAAGAATTAATTAAAATTACCCACGTATGAAACTCGGCTTCCTCCGTCGACCCAATGTAGGGGTTTAGCTACTCATATTGTAGACACTCTCAAAATATTTTTTTATAGCTCAAATGGTGCTTACAATGAAGAAAAGAAGAGAAAATACAATAAACCGGGAATTTGCAACGGTTAATGGCACGCGCTACAAACTACCATTCCTGACTTAAGCTTTTTGTTACAGAAGAACTATATTTGGAAACTGTCGCACATGAACGGTCGCTAAGATGTGAACATGCGAGCGTTGATAAACGACAGACCTACCTAGTCGTTTGTGTTCTTCGTCTTCTTCTTCTCTGCAGCAGCAGAGAAGTTGCTCTGCCGCTCTCTGTTCTTCTCCCCAACTCCCTGTTCTCCCTCTGTGACCCCCAAAGATCGTATTTATAACCACATGACCTTCAAATCTTCAAAATAACTTCAAGAAATCTTCATTGATGACTTTTATGCTTGAGAAGATTTTCCAGCCATTCTTACGTAATTATTCCCTCTGCGTTCAATTCACACGCGTCTGCTTGGGTGTTCAAATCTTCCAAGCACGCTGAGTTTAAGTTGAACACGCTGAAAACACACCAAAACTTCCCCGAGATAGCTAATAATTCCGAGAATATCTCTTTGTATGTTATCCTTCCCTGTTTTAGTTCGAAACCACATGAACTCCCCAATTTCTTCGATTCCAGCACACATACCAATCCTGTTTAGTCAAATCAGGATATTCCCAACTAATTCCAGCGATTAAATCTCCACCGAAATCCTCCAAAATCTTCACAGAATCTCTCAGATTTTCTCGAGAAAACCCGTAACCCCTGTTGAATTAAATCTCGACAATCTAGCCAACTCTAGCCGAAAGGAAGACCCATACCAGCCATGTTAGGTCAATTAGAGAAAACCCATTTAATTTCAGCCCTTGAATCTCCCTAGAGCATGGTTTAAACTCGACCCTAAATGCGCCGTGTCCTGCAACATTTTCCCGCCATTTTTGTTCTTCTTTGTTTTCATCAATCTTTGATTATCCAGCCAAATATAACCGAAACAAAGCACATTACCATCCTGTTTAGGTCCTAGCAACAAACCCATTTGATTTCAGCCATTGAATCTCGTTCGAACACCTCCAAAAGCTAAACCCTAAATCTGCCACCATTTTTCCCGCCAAAAAATGAAATTCAAAAGGTTGAAGATAACTGCCCCTTATCCAATCCGGGAGTGCGAATAGCAATTAGGGTGCCCCTTAGTAATTGGGTGTCCCTTATCCAAAACTGAGAGTCCGAATAACATGTGTCCTTCGGGGTACAAAAACCACTTTTCGAGCAACTTTCTCCATAAGAGTTTATTTCACAAAAACACCTAAAAACAAGTTTATTAGTGATAAAATGAGTCCCAGCTAATGTATTTATGGGTGAAAATGCGTCGCACTTTCGTGCTCATCAAAATCCCCCACATTTACATTTTGCTAGTCCTCGAGCAAAACAGAAGATTGACCCGCTACACAGCTGGTCTTAAAATAAAAATGGAGTTAGACCCGCTACACAGCTGGTCATGACAAATGCCATAAACAAGACCCGACACAATTTTTTTTTTTTTTTTTTTTTTTAGAGACCCGCTACACAACTGGTGACAACATGCAAGAAAAAGAAAAGACCCGCTACACAGCTGGTCATAACCCTAACAATCATAATAATAATATTTTTTTTTTTAGACCCGCTACACAGCTGGTCATAATATTTATATTTTTATTATCTTTTTAGACCCTCTCAAGAGCTGGTCACAATATGCAAGGAAATTCCTGAAAAAGAATAAAAGAAAAGTTAATACCCACTCCCCCACACTTAAATATTACATTGTCCTCAGTGTAATTGAGTCATCCAACGTAAAAATTAAGATGGGAAATTAAAAATAAAATAAACAAAAGTAAACAAACATAAATAAATAAATAATTAAACCTACCGGACTGTACAAAAACGGATCCCCATAAACTAATAACCTGAAAACTTGGGGATCGACCCAAAATACAATATTTACAAACGACAGCTTCACAATCATGTCATGAAAAAATGGGGACCCTGAAACTGTCAGAAACCAAGATTTACCCCTAAACCAAGTTTTTACTGCACATGGAAGTGCGTAAAGAACAAAGTATGGGGATTCTATTGAGACTGGGAAAATTTCAACTGGCTCATGCACGGTATTATAAATAGGCAAATCCTCTGGGTACTTAGATGCAAAGTAATCCAACAATACTTTAGAAGCACACAATTCTAACCCTAAATTAGGCAACTTTTGGAAGTCTAGGGGTCTAGAAACAACCTCTAAGTCGGGTAAATGATCTTGTGAGGTAGATTCATCTATGGAAGTAGGCGAATCATCCACACAATCATCCACAGGGTCATCTATATGTTCTGTTTGGAACAGAGAGTCACTACAAGACTGACCATCATCATCATCATCATTAAATAATCTTTGGCATTCTAGAATTCTCAATCTTTGTTCCAAACTAGGTGGTGTGTATTTGTAATACTTCTCATATATAGTTTGATGTGATTCTTCACTTACCTCATGTGGAGCAGAAACTCCATACCATTGCCTACGCATATATTCAGCAAGCGTCATCTCAGATGAGTTTTCCTGATAATTTGACTTTCTACGCATATATTCCTCCAGCGTCATCGTAGGTGACGTCTCCTCAGAAGAAGTCATCATCCTCAAAAATCCCCTGAAAATAAATACAAAAAGAAACGCATAAAAAGGAAAAACAAAATATTGTACAAAATAAAAAAAAAATAAACTAAAAATTAATCTAAAAACAAATCCGCGTCGGCGGCGCCAAAATTAATAAGGTTTTTAATTTGTTCGTTGTAGTAATAAAAGTGTTGTCGTTCACTCGGATGTTGTTGAGATTAAAAGGTTTAAGGAAAATAATAAACAAAAGCGAGAGTCACTGGGTCTAGGATTCCACCGCATTCATATTAATAGGTTCAATTATTATTCTTCAGCAATTATCGCTCAATAAACAAAGCAATAAGGACTCTTATTTTTGCCAATGTAGATTCTCCAAACATTAGTTATAAATCGTAAGCATGGGCCATCAAACATCTAAGCAAGGATGACCCATCTAATAAAATGATAACTAATTTTTCCAAATCATAAAACAATTTAAAATAAATGCAAAAGTCATATAAAGAATTAATTAAAATTACCCACGTATGAAACTCGGCTTCCTCCGTCGACCCAATGTAGGGGTTTAGCTACTCATATTGTAGACACTCTCAAAATATTTTTTTATAGCTCAAATGGTGCTTACAATAAAGAAAAGAAGAGAAAATACAATAAACCGGGAATTTGCAACGGTTAATGGCCGCTACAAACTACCGTTACAGTTTAAGCTTTTGTTACAGAAGAACTATATTTGGAAACTGTCGCGAGATGAACGGTCGCTAAGATGTGAACATGCGACCGTTGATAAACGACAGACCTACTTAGTCGTCTGTGTTCTTCGTCTTCTTCTTCTCTGCAACATCAGAGAAGTTGCTCTGCCGCTCTCTGTTCTTCTCCCCAACTCCCTGTTCTCCCTCTGTGACCCCCAAAGATCGTATTTATAACCACATGACCTTCAAATCTTCAAAATAACTTCAAGAAATCTTCATTGATGACTTTTATGCTCGGGAAGATTTTCCAGCCATTCTTACGTAATTATTCCCTCTGCGTTCAATTCACACGCGTCTGCTGGTGTTCAAATCTTCCAAGCACGCTGAGTTTAAGTTGAACACGCTGAAAACACACCAAAACTTCCCCGAGATAGCTAATAATTCCGAGAATATCTCTCTGTATGTTATCCTTCCCTGTTTTAGTTCGAAACCACATGAACTCCCCAATTTCTTCGATTCCAGCACACATACCAATCCTGTTTAGTCAAATCAGGATATTCCCAACTAATTCCAGCAATTAAATCTCCACCGAAATCCTCCAAAATCTTCACAGAATCTCTCAGATTTTCTCGAGAAAAACCCGTAACCCCCTGTTGAATTAAATTTCGACAATCTAGCCAACTCTAGCCGAAAGGAAGACCCATACCAGGCCTGTTAGGTCAGTTAGAGAAAACCCATTTATTGTCATCCCTTGAATCTCCCTAGAGCATGGTTTAAACTCGACCCTAAATCTGGCCGTGCACTGCAACATTTTCCCGCCATTTTTGTTCTTGCTGTTTTCATCAATCTTTGATTATCCATCCAAATATAACTGAAACAAAGCACATTACCATCCCTGTTTAGGTCCTAGCAACAAACCCATTTGATTTCATCCATTGAATCTCGTTCGAACACCTCCAAATGCTAAACCCTAAATCTGCCACCATTTTTCCCGCCAAAAATTGAAATTCAAAAGGTTGAAGATGACTGCCCCTTATCCAATCCGGTAGTGCGAATAGCAATTAGGGTGCCCCTTAGTAATTGGGTGCCCCTTATCCAAAACTGAGAGTCCGAATAACATGTGTCCTTCGGGGTACAAAAACCACTTTTCGAGCAACTTTCTCCATAAGAGTTTATTTCACAAAAACACCTACAAACAAGTTTATTAGTGATAAAATGAGTCCCAGCTAATGTATTTATGGGTGAAAATGCGTCGCACTTTCGTTCTCATCAAAATCCCCCACACTTACATTTTGCTAGTCCTCGAGCAAAACAGAAGATTGACCCGCTACACAGCTGGTCATAAAAAAAAAGGGAGTTAGACGCGCTACACAGCTGGTCATGACAAATGCCATAAACAAGACCCGACACAATTTTTTTTTTTTTTTTTAGAGACCCGCTACATAGCTGGTCACAACATGCAAGAAAAAGAAAAGATCCGCTACACAGCTGGTCATAACCCTAACCCTAACAATCATAATAATAATAATTTTTTTTTAGACCGATTTACAGTGGTCATAATATTTATATTTTTATTATCTTTTAGACCCGCTCAAGAGCTAGTCACAATACGCAAGGAAATTCTGAAAAAGAATAAAAGAAAAGTTAATACCCACTCCCCACACTTAAATATTACATTGTCCTCAATGTAATTGAGTCATCCAACGTAAAAATTAAGATGGGAAATTAAAAATAAAATAAACAAAAGTAAACAAACATAAATAAATAAATAATTAAACCTACCGGACTGTACAAAAACGGATCCCCATAAACTAATAACCTGAAAACTTGGGGATCGACCCAAAATACAATATTTACAAACGACAGCTTCACAATTATGTCATGAAAAAATGGGGACACTGAAACTGTCAGAAACCAAGATTTACCCCTAAACCAAGTTTTTACTGCACATGGAAGTGCGTAAAGAACAAAGTATGGGGATTCTATTGAGACTGGGAAAATTTCAACTGGCTCATGCACGGTATTAGAAATAGGCAAATCCTCTGGGTACTTAGATGCAAAGTAATACAACAATACTTTAGAAGCACACAATTCTAACCCTAAATTAGGCAACTTTTGGAAATCTAGGGGTCTAGAAACAACCTCTAAGTCGGGTAAATAATCTTGTGAGGTAGATTCATATATGGAAGTAGGCGAATCATCCATACAATCATCCACAGGGTCATCTATATGTTCTGTTTGGAACAGAGAGTCACTACAAGACTGATCATCATCATCATCATCATTAAATAATCTTTGGCATTCTAGAATTCTCAATCTTTGTTCCAAACTAGGTGGTGTGTGTTTGTAATACTTCTCATATATAGTTTGATGTGATTCTTCACTTACCTCATGTGGAGCAGAAACTCCATACCATTGCCTACGCATATATTCAGCAAGCGTCATCTCAGATGAGGTTTCCTGATAATTTGACTTTCTACGCTTATATTCCGCCAGCGTCATCGTAGGTGACGTCTCCTCAGAAGAAGTCATCATCCTCAAAAATTCCCTGAAAATAAATACAAAAAGAAACGCATAAAAAGGAAAAAGAAAATACTGTACAAAATAAAAAAAAATAAACCTAAAAATTAATCTAAAAAAAAATCCGCGTCGACGGAACCAAAATTAATAAGGTTTTTAATTTGTTCGTTGTAGTACTAAAAGGGTTGTCGTTCACTCGGATGTTGTTGAGATTAAAAGGTTTAAGGAAAATAATAAACAAAAGCGAGAGTCACTGGGTCTAGGATTCCACCGCATTCATATTAATAGGTTCAATTATTATTCTTCAGCAATTATCGCTCAATAAACAAAACAACAAGGACTCTTATTTTTGATAATGTAGATTCTCCAAACATTAGTTTTAAATCGTAAGTATGGGCCATCAAACATCTAAGCAAGCATGACCCATCTAATAAAATGATAACTAATTTTTTCAAATCATAAAACAATTTAAAATAAATGCAAAAGTCATATAAAGAATTAATTGAAATTACCCACGTATGAAACTCGGCTTCCTCCGTCGACCCAATGTAGGGGTTTAGCTACTCATATTGTAGACACTCTTAAAATATTTTTTTATAGATCAAATGGTGCTTACAATGAAGAAAAGAAGAGAAAATACAATAAACCGGGAATTTGCAACGGTTAATGGCCGCTACAAACTACCGTTACAGATTAAGTTTTTGTTACAGAAGAACTATATTTGGAAACTGTCGCAGATGAACTGTCGCTAAGATGTGAACATGCGACCGTTGATAAACGACAGACCTACTTAGTCGTCTGTGTTCTTCGTCTTCTTCTTCTCTGCAGCAGCAGAGAAGTTGCTCTGCCGCTCTCTGTTCTTCTCCCCAACTCCCTTTTCTCCCTCTGTGACCCCCAAAGATCGTATTTATAACCACATGACCTTCAAATCTTCAAAATAACTTCAAGAAATCTTCATTGATGACTTTTATGCTCGGGAAGATTTTCCAGTCATTCTTACGTAATTATTCCCTCTGCGTTCAATTCACACGCGTCTGTTGGTGTTCAAATCTTCCAAGCACGCTGAGTTTAAGTTAAGTTGAGTTTAAGTTGCTTTGAAAACACACCAAAACTTCCCGAGATAGCTAATAATTCCGAGAATATCTCTCTCGTATGTTATCCTTCCCCTGTTTTAGTTCGAAAACATGAACTATTTCCCAACATACCAATCTGTTTAGTCAAATCGGGATATTCCCAACTAATTCAGCGATTAAATCTCCACCGAAATCCTCCAAAATCTTCACAGAATCTCTCAGATTTTCTCGAGAAAAACCCGTAACCCCCTGTTGAATTTTAAATCTCGACAATCTAGCCAACTCTAGCCGAAAGGAAGACCCATACCATCCCTGTTAGGTCAATTAGAGAAAACCCATTTAATTTCAGCCCTTGAATCTCCCTAGAGCATGGTTTAAACTCGACCCTAAATCTGGCCGTGCACTGCAACATTTTCCCGCCATTTTTGTTCTTGCTGTTTTCATCAATCTTTGATTATCCATCCAAATATAACTGAAACAAAGCACATTACCATCCCTGTTTAGGTCCTAGCAACAAACTCATTTGATTTCAGCCATTGAATCTCGTTCGAACACCTCCAAAAGCTAAACCCTAAATCTGCCACCATTTTTCCCGCCAAAAATTGAAATTCAAAAGGTTGAAGATGACTGCCCCTTATCCAATCCGGTAGTGCGAATAGCAATTAGGGTGCCCCTTATCCAAAACTGAGAGTCCGAATAACATGTGTCCTTCGGGGTACAAAAACCACTTTTCGAGCAACTTTCTCCATAAGAGTTTATTTCACAAAAACACCTACAAACAAGTTTATTAGTGATAAAATGAGTCCCAGCTAATGTATTTATGGGTGAAAATGCGTCGCACTTTCGTGCTCATCAAAATCCCCCACACTTACATTTTGCTAGTCCTCGAGCAAAACAGAAGATTGACCCGCTACACAGCTGGTCATAAAATAAAAAGGGAGTTAGACCCGCTACACAGCTGGTCATGACAAATGCCATAAACAAGACCCGACACAATTTTTTTTTTTTTTTTTCATAGAGACCCGCTACACAGCTGGTCACAACATGCAAGAAAAAGAAAAGATCCGCTACACAGCTGGTCATAACCCTAACCCTAACAATCATAATAATAATAAATTTTTTTTTTTTTAGACCCGTTACACAGCTGGTCATAATATTTATATTTTTATTATCTTTTTAGACCCGCTCAAGAGCTAGTCACAATACGCAAGGAAATTCCTGAAAAAGAATAAAAGAAAAGTTAATACCCACTCCCCCACACTTTAATATTACATTGTCCTCAATGTAATTGAGTCATCCAACGTAAAAATTAAGATTGGAAATTAAAAATAAAATAAACAAAAGTAAACAAACATAAATAAATAAATAATTAAACCTACTGGACTGTACAAAAACGGATCCCCATAAACTAATAACCTGAAAACTTGGGGATCGACCCAAAATACAATATTTACAAACGACAGCTTTACAATTATGTCATGAAAAAATGGGGACACTGAAACTGTCAGAAACCAAGATTTACCCCTAAACCAAGTTTTTACTGCACATGGAAGTGCGTAAAGAACAAAGTATGGGGATTCTATTGAGACTGGGAAAATTTCAACTGGCTCATGCACGGTATTAGAAATAGGCAAATCCTCTGGGTACTTAGATGCAAAGTAATCCAACAATACTTTAGAAGCACACAAATCTAACCCTAAATTAGGCAACTTTTGGAAGTCTAGGGGTCTAGAAACAACCTCTAAGTCGGGTAAATGATCTTGTGAGGTAGATTCATCTATGGAAGTAGGCGAATCATCCACACAATCATCCACAGGGTCATCTATATGTTCTGTTTGGAACAGAGAGTCACTACAAGACTGATCATCATCATCATTATCATTAAATAATCTTTGGCATTCTAGAATTCTCAATCTTTGTTCCAAACTAGGTGGTGTGTGTTTGTAATACTTCTCATATATAGTTTGATGTGATTCTTCACTTACCTCATGTGGAGCAGAAACTCCATACCATTGCCTACGCATATATTCAGCAAGCGTCATCTCAGATGAGTTTTCCTGATAATTTGACTTTCTACGCATATATTCCGCCAGCGTCATCGTAGGTGACATCTCCTCAGAAGAAGTCATCATCCTCAAAAATTCCCTGAAAATAAATACAAAAAGAAACGCATAAAAAGGAAAAAGAAAATACTGTACAAAATAAAAAAAATAAACCTAAAAATTAATCTAAAAACAAATCCGCGTCGGCGGCGCCAAAATTAATATGGTTTAATTTGTTCGTTGTAGTAGTAAAAGGGTTGTCGTTCACTCAGATGTTGTTGAGATTAAAAGGTTTAAGGAAAATAATAAACAAAAGCGAGATTCACTGGGTCTAGGATTCCACCGCATTCATATTAATAGGTTCAATTATCATTCTTCAGCAATTATCGCTCAATAAACAAAACAACAAGGACTCTTATTTTTGCCAATGAAGATTCTCCAAACATTAGTTATAAATCGTAAGCATGGGCCATCAAACATCTAAGCAAGCATGACCCATCTAATAAAATGATAACTAATTTTTTCAAATCATAAAACAATTTAAAATAAATGCAAAAGTCATATAAAGAATTAATTAAAATTACCCACGTATGAAACTCGGCTTCCTCCGTCGACCCAATGTAGGGGTTTAGCTATTCATATTGTAGACACTCTCAAAATATTTTTTTATAGCTCAAATGGTGCTTACAATGAAGAAAAGAAGAGAAAATACAATAAACCTAGGAATTTGCAACGGTTAATGGCCGCTACAAACTATCGTTACTGACTTAAGCTTTTGTTACTGAAGAACTATATTTGGAAATCATCACGGATGAACGGTCGCTAAGATGTGAACATGCGATCGTTGATAAACGACAGACCTACTTAGTAAATCGTGTTCTTCGTCTTCTTCTTCTGCGGCAGCGAGAGAAGTTGCTCTCCGCTCTCTCTGTTCTTCTCCCCAACTCCCTGTTCTCCCTCTGTGACCCCCAAAGATCGTATTTATAACCACATGACCTTCAAATCTTCAAAATAACATCAAGAAATCTTCATTGATGACTTTTATTCTCGGGAAGATTTTCCAGCCATTCTTACGTAATTATTCCCTCTGCGTTCAATTCGCAGCGTATCTTGGTGTTCAAATCTTCCAAGCACGCTGAGTTTAAGTTGAACACGCTGAAAACACACCAAAACTTCCCCGAGATAGCTAATAATTCTGAGAATATCTCTTTGTATGTTATCCTTCCCTGTTTTAGTTTGAAACCACATGAACTCCCCAATTTCTTCGATTCCAGCACACATACCAATCCTGTTTAGTCAAATCAGGATATTCCCAACTAATTCTAGCGATTAAATCTCCACCGAAATCCTCTAAAATCTTCACATAATCTCTCAGATTTTCTCGAGAAAAACCCGTAACCCCCTGTTGAATTAAATCTCGACAATCTAACCAACTCTATCCGAAAGGAAGACCCATACCATCCCTGTTAGGTCAATTAGAGAAAACCCATTTAATTTCAGCCCTTGAATCTCCCTAGAGCATGGTTTAAACTCGACCCTAAATCTGGCCGCGTACTGCAACATTTTCCCGCCATTTTTGTTGTTGTTGTTTTCATCAATCTTTGATTATCCGGCCAAATATAAGCGAAACAAAGCACATTACCATCCCTGTTTAGGTCCTAGCAACAAACCCATTTGATTTCAGCCATTGAATCTCGTTCGAACACCTCCAAAAGCTAAACCCTAAATGCCACCATTTTTCCTTAAAAATTGAAATTCAAAAGGTTGAAGATGACTGCCCCTTATCCAATCCGGGAGTGCGAATAGCAATTAGGGTGCCGCTTAGTAATTGGGTGCCCCTTATCCAAAACTGAGAGTCCGAATAACATGTGTCCTTCGGGGTACAAAAACCACTTTTCGAGCAACTTTCTCCATAAGAGCTTATTTCATAAAAACACCTACAAACAAGTTTATTAGTGATAAAATGAGTCCCAGCTAATGTATTTATGGGTGAAAATGCGTCGCACTTTCGTGCTCATCATCTACCACAAGAAGAAACTTTCTATTTAAATACATAACATTACTCGAAAAGCCTGAAACAGATTTAAACAGGTTATTGTAGAATTATGATCTTCCACAATTGTAATTTATGAAGCACAAAATAAAATCGATGACATACCCGTATCGGACGCCGTAGAAATGTAAGATACTTAGGATACTTGGGGATATATATCGGATACTTCATTGAAAGTATCACTTTTTATTACGTACGAAAAGGGTAGGGGATACCGCTCGGATACTCTAGAGCATATATATATATATATATATATATATTATTATTCTCAACAAGCTCAGGATTTAGTGTTTGCTCATAGTAATTTTCGTCTCCTTTCACGAAAAAGTGAAAATTATACGAAAGGAGAAAGTAGAATGTGGGGTATCAGTAGAAATGAAGTTGCAGATTTTTCACTTAACGAGGAGTGCTCTTTGATAAAAAACAATATTGATGAGTGATGGACGAACGAGATGTAATTTTAATATTCCAAATAGTATTTAAGTAATTTTTATATTTAATATTCCAAATAGTATTTAAATAATTTTTATACTTATACGATTCATTTTACTAAAATATTTTTTATATATATATATATTTATACGATTTTTATACTTACACGATTCTTGAGCTGAAAGGTCACTCAAGATGTCAATGCTGCTTATTGACTTTTCTAACGCGTTCAACATGGTGAGCAGATCTCATCTCATCAAGGAGATTCGCCATCATTGTCTAGGTATTTCTCGCTGGGTAGAATTTTGTTATATGCGGCCTGCTAAACTTTACTATGACCAATATATTTTGTCGTCTCTTCTCTTGGAGTTCAACAGGGTGACCCTCTCGGTCCCTTATTGTTTGATTTGACTCTTCACCCTCTAGTGAAGAATATTGCTTCCAGCTGTAAACTCGATTTGCACGCCTGGTACCTTGATGATGGTACAATCATTGGCGATACACTTGAAGTGGATAAGTATCTGCGCATTATTGAAACTGAAGGTCCAGGTAGAGGTTTACATCTCAATGTAAAGAAAACGGAAGTCTTTTGGCCTTCCACTGATCCCAGAAGTATTGATGATGGTGTTTTCCCGCCTGACATTTGTAGACCGTCTAATGGTGTTAAACTTTTAGGTGGTCCTATGAGTTTGGATTTGAACTTTATTAGTGATATGCTGCTGAGTCGAGTGAACAAGACTGTTCAACTTATGACCGCCATCAAAAAGCTCAAGGTCCTCAAAGTGAGATGCTATTACTTCGCAATTGTACGGGTGTTTCTAGATTATATTTTTCATTGCGTACTACCAACCCTGCTGCCCTTCAGCAAGCTACTGAGATCTTTGACGATCATTTGCTCAAGTACTTGAGGCTCCTTATCACCGGTTATGGCCCAGGATTTGGCATTTATAGCAGAGATTAGCTACCTTGCCTATCAAAGATGGTGGCTTTGGCATATACACCATGGCAGACACCCAAGCCTACTGTTACATTGCATCTCAGTGTCAGACGGCTTCTGTTCAAAAGGCGATCCTTGGTGACCTCTTCCCAACAAACAAAGGTCATGCTTATCAGTTGGCTCTACAGAATTTTATTCAGGTATGTGGATTACCTTATTCTTATTGTGTTGACGATACTGCCCCCCCCCCCCTCTATGCATTCCTTGGCAGTTACATACTTTGATGCAATTAAGAAGAAGATCCCAGGCCAGTTTTCTATGTCTGCTAGAGATTCCATTTTATGGCAGTGTAACCAAGTTAAGCATGCTCAAGATTATTTATTGGAAATTCCTATTAGTGGGCTTAATCAATGCCTCGGGCCGAGACAGTTCAGAGCTGTCCTTTTTTACCGATTGGGTATCCCTTTGTTTGTTGAGAATGGTTCATGCTCTAGCTGTAACAAGCCTATGGGTATCTATGGAGATCATGCACTTCTTGTGCTAAGGATGTTGGGTATAAGTTTCGACATGACTTTGTACGTGATATAGTTCTTGACATTTGTTACAAAGCTAGTGTACTGCTTGCGCAAGGAAGTTTCTCTTGGGCTTCTGACAGATGACGACAAAGATCTAAGGCAGGTGATATCCTCCTCCTTAACTGGAAAAAATGGTAAGGATGTCTGCATGGATGTTACAGGGGTTTCGCCTTTCACAGGTGATGGCATTCACTCTTTTGTTCCGGGCAAAGCCATTTCCAATGTTGTTGCTCGAAAACGCACTAAATACTTAGATAAGTGTGTTTCACTCGGATATGGTCTTGGTGTTTTAGCTTTCTCTACCTTAGGGGAACTAGGTGAGGATACTTTATGTTTTTTTAAGCGTCTGAAGAACTGCTTAGTTAGTAATGATGCTAGTAGTGGTGTTGGTAGCTTTATTTTTCATAGATTAGGTATCGCTATTCAAAAAGGTGTTGGTGCCCAGCTTGTCGCTAGGTTTCCAACCAAAAGTATGTAATTTTCTTTTCAAATTAATTTGTATAAAACTTAGAAATAAATATATAATATTACTTATATATATACGAATCTCTAAGTATTTCGTATCTCACTTTTCGAAAATTGACGAATCAATGTACCAGCATCCTCGTATCCGTATCCCCGTACCAGTATATGTGCTTGATAAAAGAATGTAATAGACCAAAAAATGCAATGGATAACGCCCGAGGAAAAGAAAAATAAGTACATCCAAGGAGGATATAAATGGAAACACATTTTTTTAACAGATCGTCCAATAAAACTCTCCCAAAACCGCCTAGATTTTTTTAGATTTTTTTTTTTGGAGAGTTTTATGGGTCGATCAGTTTTGATGGTGTTTCCCCAAAACCGCCCGTAGACTTTTGTTGTTTGCGTTTTCTATAAATGGAAACACATTTTTTTTATAAATGGAAACACATTTTTTAGGGAGGTACCAATGCTCAAACCGTTTTGGATGGTGTTTACGCTCCTAGCGATCTGCAGCCTAGAATCGATCTGCCTAGAAATGGAAAACGCAAACAACAATTTTGGGCCGATCGAAAAAACTGACTCCACCGAGTGGTGGGCCCCTGTTCTTATTGATTAATTGTTTCCCAATCAGTCCATTCATCCGTTTCCCATTATTAATATTAAGAGATTTCTTAATCCTAGTTTGTTTCTGATAACAATTTCCTTCTTAAAATACATCTTGCGTCTCTCTGCATATATATATATACATAGAGGCAGCGTCAATATTCACGTTCATGGGTCTAACATTAAGAACTGAAATTTTGTTTTGAGTGCTTTACTGGGATTTCTTTTCTCTGATATCTTTTTCTTTTCTCTGATATCGTTCGGTAGGAATTAAGGAAATAAAGTTCTCACAAATTTGAAGTCAGGCCTTGTCTCACATTGATGGAGAATCTTAATGATGATGTGAGATTAGAAATCTTTTCACGTCTTCCTCCCGAGCAACTTTTGAAGTGCAAACTTGTTTGCAAAAATTGGGAAAATCTTCTCTCGCTTCATAAAGTGGGTCTTCTTTTCTTGATTCAACCATCCCTCCGTGACAGAAACCTTCAGCTTCACTTTGGAGATTATGAGGAAATTTTTAGCATGAGCCGTTCTAGTGGGGAGGAGTTTACATATCAAAATCTTACAAAGATCAATCATCCGCCCATTAATAAGCGATCATTCGTGTTAGTGGATATGATGATTGGTTCTTGCAATGGTTTGGTTTGCTTTTGTATACCCCATAACAAAATCGATGATCCTGTCTACATCTGCAATCCTATCACCACGGAATATATTAACCTTCCCCGGTTAAATCATAATAATGGTTATGTAGTGAGTGGATTTGGCTACCATCCTTTGATTGACAAGTACAAGGTCATTCGAATCCATTATCCAAGAACACATGATTCTCAAGGAGTCCCAATCACCCTAGGATCCGTCCAGGTATATACACTTGGGAGCCGCACTGGATGGAGAAGCGTAGGAGAAGTCACCTATGACTTCTCAAGGAGTGGTGTCCTTGCGAATGGATCACTCTATTGGCTAGACTACAAGCAGAAAAGAATAGTGGCTTTTGATTTGGCAGATGAAGAGTTTCGATGGCTCCCAACGTTACCACCATGTTTCAACGGTAACAAAAAGGCCACATACCATGTCAAGGTGTTGGGAGGGGATTTATGTCTTGTTCATTCAGAGCCCTATAAGCCTATAGACATATGGTCATTCAAAAATAGGGAGAAAAAAACGGATGTCGACGGCAATAAAAAAGAGAGGTACCAATCTTGGAGTTGGAGTCTGGAGTTTCGTATACCATGTTCACTCCTCCACAGGAAGCATTATTTGTACGAGCCTTTCGCTCTCACGAAGAAGCACCAGGTTTTGTTGTGGATACATGATTCAGCTATTTATTGTTATGACAAGAAAACCGAAAGCTTAAATGAAGTTGTGGGAGAAGATCATAATAGGATGGGTTTGTTTCAAGGAATCCCACACATTAACAGCCTTATTTCGATGAAAGCTCTAGGTGAAAAGTTTAAGAGTAGAACACATCAACAGAAGGAAAAAAGGAATCGAGAAAGGATAAGATAATGAATATGTTCTTTCTGATACTCATAATTTTTCAAGTTCCAGAGGTACTAAGAGACAGACTTGTTGTTAATTGCATTTTCTTTCTAGATTGGTTATTGGGTTTGCAGTTTGCAGTTTGTTGATTTTACGTGTTTCATTATATTTTGTTTCTTCGGCTTTGTTGTTATAATATAGGCATTTAACTCAAAATCAATTGTGGAGTGGCCCCAAGGATTATAAACCGTTGGATCTTAGATTTAGCTCGCATCTAATTCGGCCAAGCCTTCTAATCTGACCAACCAACCCAAATACCACCCCTACGATTAGTTGACAAGTTATCGGCCGAACTGCTTATGTTCTTCATAAATGAAAAATATATGGAAATACGGATGATAA